>VZTM01031684.1:98474-178714 GCA_013400555.1 Jacana jacana
GTAGGGCTGATGGTTGGACTTGATGATCCCAGGGGTCTCTTCCAACGTAAATGATTCTATGATTCTATGATTCTATGAAAACCATTTCTTATAAAGAGATCTACAATAATTAAGGACCCATTTGTGATGTCCTTGCTGTATATCCAAAAGCACAAACGTTTGTTTTTTTTCAAATCACAAGGCAGACTTTTTTGCCCCATGTCTTCCCAGCATTTATGTAAACTTGTAGACAGTCCCGTCACCTCCAAAGAGGTAAAACATCAAGAAGCAGAACAGCCCAGGCCTGTCTCTTGTCACATCCTCTGTGAAAATACAAGATCCTCTTGGCTGAGCTGGAGAAGAGCTGGGCAGTCATTATGTCCAAAGCCAGGAGCCTGGTTGGTGGGGACAGCAGCAAGGCCAGGGCTTGGTTCAGCCTGTGCTCCGAGGCAGCACCCAGGGAGCAAATCACAGCTCCTGCCCAAAGGAGATATCTATGTGCTGCTTCACCGCAAACAGAACCATAATGGACTAGATGATCTTCTAGGTCTTTTCCAACCTTGCATTTCTATGATTCTATGATAATCCGGTGAAAGGATTCCATCTCTGGCACCACAAAGTCACCAGAGGCTGGATGCAGCCACCATCCAGCCCAGCCTGTGGCACTCACTCAGCAGAGGCACCGCATCGCCCAGGAGAGCCCTTTCTGCTGAGGGTTTTTGCTGTTTGTTTGTTTGTTTGTTTTTTTGTTTGTTTGTTTGTTTGTTTGTTTTTTAAACACAGCTACTTGAGTCTTTTAAAGCATTTTGTACACCCAGAAGAAAAGCGAAGAGGAACAGCCAATCTGTAATTGCAACTGGGCCAGAAACATTCTCCCAGCTCGCCGCACCCGTTCCGTGTACGGGCGAGGCGTGGAGGGGCACCGAGAAGGCAGCCGGGTCAAGCGGGGCTGACTGGTGGGCGAGAGGGGCAGCCCGTCGGGCGAGAGGGACTGGTTACCAGGCGAGCGGGGCTCCCTGGCCGCCGGTCGCCGCGGCGCAGCGGTGCGGGGCTGCCACCTGCCGGCCGACCCCGGCGGGGAAGAGGAAGGGTTTCACCGAGCCGGGGTTGGGGTGGCCCAGGTCCCGGCGGTGTTCAGCAAGGGGTGATACGGTACCGACGGTGCCAGCAGCGTCAGGCGAAGGCGAGTGGAGAAGCGGCGTGGGGGTCCGTCTGTGCACGCTGCCTCGCAGCAGGATGGACCTGTGTTCGACCCTAAATGGGACTTTGCTCCGAGTTGCGTTTGAAAGAGAAAATACATTTTTAGTTTCACACACAGGGCTTCCAAGTTTTTTTGCTTTTGTTAAAGTCAGTCAGCCAGCTGGAGTCTGACCACGACTTGTAATGATTTCTCCTTTCTTTTAAATAAGGTGATCGATGCAGAAAATAATATTTTCTATGCATGTATCACCTGGTATGTTCGACCCAGCGGTGTGAAATAAGGCACTATGACACCATTAACACAGCACTTTATTTTCCAGCTGACCAGCCCTGCCCAGTTGGACACATGTGCAAGACACGGTGCTCCTGAGAGCACCCAAGAAATGTTTGCAGCAACAGAATTTGAACTGTAACGTGCAACAGACGGCACATGCCAATGCATCTGACCCCCCCCCAGCCATCACCACTCAGTGTCCCCTCCTGTGCACACTCCTGAAAGGAAGTCAAATCCCCAAGAGGGATGAAGAAACATCCACTCACATACATTTCTTTTAGGAGCAAGACTGTAGCAGAAACATCTGTAAACAAATAAAGAAAAATGCCAACCCAGGCTTCGGTTTATCTGTCCTATGCCAGCTTGTTCAGACTATGGTAAGACCTATGGCTAGAAAATCTCTAACTAGAGCAGCTCTGGTCAAGCAGATCTAAAGAGAAAGGGTGTGCAGATGCTTCATTCTGCTCAGACTATCACAAATCTCTCCACCTGCAGGTGGAGAGCCAATAAAATTGCACATCCACAGATCATTTGCCTCTGTTCCTCCAAATCTACCTCTGCTAGCAGGGCCTCTCTTGCAATGTCACATTTACACAGTTTCAGGAGTGTCCCATGAACAGATAAACCTTAACTGCATATAGTGAAGATACAGTCTGCTGCTGTAATTTGCAAAGAGGACACTCACTTGATGATAATATTTATTTTTTAAAAGCTGAAATCCTTCCAAAATCAATGGTCGTGTTTTAAAATGGAAACAGGCCAGATTTCTCAGGGACCTGCAAATTAATGTTCCAAGACATCCCTTGAAACCCTCATGCTGATGGCAGTAGATTTTAGTCAGCAGGGATGAGAAAAGTAATTGGCCTATGGGACAGTCACACTGGCACAAGTGGGAAAGAGCTTGGATGTAACAGCCTAATAGCTGGGAGAGAAAGGATGGACAATGAGAAAAGCTTGGGAGCAAAGGCACAGGGTAGGACAGGGACATCCTTCCTTGTTCAGTAATCGTAATTCTCAGGTGATATTTCTCACTCTCGAGAACTATTTCACCTAATCCTCGCTGCTGCCCACACTTGCTGAAGAGTTAAATGCAGTATTCCGGGAGCTCAGGAACAAAGGCCAAGGACAGCTGTCTGCTCTGGGGAACCCACAGGAATGTGGGATAGGAGTAGGCTCATTGGCTTGTTGTTAAATCAATCACCTGCAATTTTATGTCAGGTAACATATTATTCCTATTATTTCAAAAGCCCTAAAAATGTCTTCTGTTTGGTAAATACTAAATACAGGCTTTACTTACTGCAGATGAAAGTTGCCAACGTTTCCGGATTATGAGGACATTCAGAATTTGATGCAAACCTCATAAGCATGTAAGAGAAAAAGTCTTCTTCAGTAGGAGGGCCTAACAGCAAATGAGGTGATTATTTTTCCTGTGTGCTCTTCATCTTTGAAAGTGAGCCTGCTCACAACTCTTCGTGTGCCCAACGGCTGGGCTGGAAGCTGATCAGCATGGCCACCCGTGCCTAAGAGTTACGCAGCACTTTCTAGCATGCATTGGAAATAAGCACATTTTCATAGAATCATTTGGGTTGGAATTTGTTCTTTCAAATCATTTAGGTTGGAATTTGTTCTTTTATCCTTGGGATTTGTTCTTTCATACTGCTGTCTGCTGTCTGAGGAACAAGAGGAAACATGCTTTGCTAGCATCCATTGCCAAACTAGAAAAAGACAAATTATAAGGGCACCTAGGGAGACCTTCAGCTCTCTTACAGCTATCGCTTGTAAGCCTGACTGACAATTCTGGGCATCGTAGTTTTCAATGAGACATTTCGTTCCAGGCCAGTCGTTTTTTGTATCACGTAGCAGGCAGTGTTAGATGAACGGTTCTGTCAGAAGGCTGGAGGCCATGGTATATTTTTTTAAAAATATCTTTATGGCAAAATAGTCCTAGTAAGAAAAAAAAAAAAAAATAAAAGAAAGAAGTAAACAGCTTGAATTAATCCATTTACTCTGAGACTTTTCTGAAAAGAGACTAGATCTTGTGAAAACTTGACAAAATGTTTTGGGTGTTGTTTTTTTTCCCCACAGAATTTCTTCAAGGCTGAAATGTTTCACAGGGAGGTATTGATTTCAATGGAAAGGTTTCTGTAGTTAATGGTACATTTTTGTCACTTGCAAAGGGAGATGCCAAATAAAATAATTAATCTTTCCAATTTGAAAACAGATACTTTCACACAATTTCATTTTGTGATGCTGCCTTGAAGGTTTTGGATCTATTCCAGCATGGAGCAGAAACACACTGGAAAATGGAATTGCCATTGTTCAACTTGGAAATCCTAGGTCTGTGTCAGCATGGCACTTGTCTGGCTAGAAACTTATAGATATCGACATAAGCACCTCTTTATCTGCATGCATCATAGCAGACTCTTGGTCTTCTTTTAAACCATATTAAATTAGAAAGAAACATACATAGACCTTCCTTCAGAGGCTGTTAGTTAAAAGGCTGTAGCTGTTCTGATGATTTCCATGTGGCCTAGGCAACAGTCAAGAGTGATGCTCTAGAAATGCAGGCTGTATTTTCACATTTTACCATCAAGCAGTGGATGTGGACTCTTTTCCACCATGGGATCTATATCCAGACCATATGTCTGTGCTGCATAAATCTGTCAGATTTGAGGTATGTGAAACTAACCTCTATTGCTGCCCTTCCCTCTCATTTCTCTGACACTGGCAATTCATGCATTTTGCAGCATCTCTCCTCCTAAAAAACTGCACATTTCAGACATAAATCATTGGCTTGCCCAACCATCATGTCCCTGGAGAACAGAGGAGGCTGTGATGCTGTGCAGAGCTGGTTACCATGTGTCTCCTACAAGCATTTCATGTTCGAAGGGGCTCCCCAAGGGAAAAAAGAAACATACTTGCTGGTTACAGCCTTCTGTCACAGCCCACCACATAATGCAGTGCATAAACCCAGTTTAATTACAAAGGGATAAAAAGCTGTTCGACTTCACCCAAATCTGAGAATGCCTGTATAGAAGCTGAACAAAATGTCCTTGGCCAACAGAAAGACCAGTGATAGGAAGGGGAAAAAAAGCAAACCAAAAAGCAAGCCAAGCCCAGCAGCAGAGGTTCAGCAGCTGCCTTCTAGAACAAAGTATGGCACAGGCACCCCGTTTTGCACATCACAAAAATCCAGCCAGTCCAGAGAGGCAGGAGATCTAGCTTCAAACGTCCTTCAAATAGATTTCCATCACGCTATTCTTTTCTTCTTTTTGACTCTTGAGAAAAACAATAAACTTTTCCTGATGAGGAGTAGCCACAGCAGTAGCAGCTTCAAAAACATCCACCCCCAGTGTGGTAATATTTTGCTAATAATTTTGCTGGGAATGATAGGACCTATAATTTGCACTTTCCACATTCCTCCCATGTAGTTACAGGTTTGAGAAGCACGACAGGTGGAAGAAACACGAAATAACTGTTTCTTACTGAGTTTTCAGTGCACCTGATGCATAAAGAGATTTATTCCTCAGCAAAACAGAAAATTGCTCACAGCAGCAGTGTAAATTGGAAAGAGTTACTAAGGTGACAACTATCGTCATCCCAAACGGGGATGACCCTATTAGGGCTAATAACTTAAAGATTTAAACAAATACCTAATCCATGCATGGAAGTAATTTCTCTGGGTTAGCTCATTCTTGCTCAAAACCTCTCCAGCTCTGCTCCTAATGTGCATTTTCTTTCTACGTGCATTCCTGCTGCTCACGCCGATAGAGAAGCCTGCAGCTAGCAAGCTTACATTCAGAATAATGAACACATGGGACACTGCTGTAACAAAGCTAAAAATAAACAAATTTCCCATTCATGCTCTCCTTGCTGCAGTGTCGCACTATTCCCATGCAGAATGGACTGGGAACCATGTTGTCTCTAACCCCCTCTCCAGCCAGGCCTTCCTTTGTTTTCCCTGGCAATCATTTAAACACCATAAAGGCAGGAGATACACGAGCCTCTGAATACAAGGGTTTCATGCTCATGTTGCTGATGCTAGACCCCAGCCATCACAGACAGAAGAAATCACGACAAGGGGGCCAACACCCGGCATGTGAAAATCGGGCATGCTATGTCAGGATCATCCAGCCTGCCGTCACACATTACCAGAGCAAAGTCTGCTTCTGCTTAAAGTCTGATTTATGAACTGTCAAGTGGTATTATTTTTTCAATCAGAAAATAGTGCATTATTAATAACAGCCTAGAGATTTTTAGTACAACACCAGAAAAAAAAAAACCATGCCAAAATGAACCCAAACCCCAGAAACACAACTAATGAGAACTACAACCCATTTTACTCCCAAGGGCACTGTGAAAACTAAAGAAAGCAAATTTTTTTTGTCTGATTACTGTGTAATCTCTTCTAGGGATCAGTAGACATCTGCCTGTTGAGAGAAGTAGACATCTGAGATTCCCTGGTAAAAATTATGGCAGTGCTGCATCTGCTCCAAATTATCAGTACTGTAACTAAGGATGCAAGAGTTGTTCTTACAACACTCACCTCCAGCCATCTCAGAAAGACTGAAACAAGATAAATAAATACGAAAACAATGGATTTTGCACATGCAGCCCTAGTGCTATGCAACCTTAAGAGCTGAGGGGGAGGAGAAAGAAGAGAGGAAGAGAAGTTGGGGAAAGAATCTTTGACTTTGTGGCAATGTCCAGCAGGGAAGGAAGAATCCAAATGCCTAAAGCAAGGTTTGGGTGGTGCTGCCGCTGGAGTATTTGGCTTCTCACTGCACCATAGTGGGATTTGTGGGGTGGAAGTCCTTTGTATGCTGGTGAGGGATGAAAGGACATAAGTGCCAATCCCAAACTCTGTTCATGAAAAGGGTATGACAACAGTGGAAGTTCCCAGATATTGTCCAGGTTCTTTCTCACTTGCAAGGTGATCTTGCCCAAAATACTCACTTTCATTGCTTTTTAAACCACTGATGAAGAGAGACTGGCATGAGTACCCAGTCTGTCAGATTGTACTGGGAGCCGTCCTCACAGGAGGAACAAATATTTGTCTGAACAGACAGGAACTACTGTCTGAATGCTAAATATGTTTTAATATTTTAATAAACAATCATTTCTTGCTTTCCTTAGTCTTCACTGCCAAGGAAGAAAACAAATTTTCCTTTATATTCCCAAACTGAGTCTATGTCTTTTAAGCAAATCTTTCAGAAATGGGTAAAACCATAAATAATTACAGAAAATTAGTCTTAAGGGGAAAAAACAAAACCTAACAGTCTTAACATTCAAAGAAGACAGCACATTAATATTTACAGAAGGAATATGGAAAGATGGGAAGGGACAAGGATTGCACAAGGGAGAGACTGTATGCCAGTTCCATGATTAGCCCTGTCCTGCTGAGCAGCAGCAGGTGCCCCAGCCCCACGGGTCTGCCTCTGGGAGAAGGCAGGGGAATTACAAACTAGTAAGATGGTTGCAATAATTCTACTTGCATACATTTACACATCCAACTTGTAAATGTGTGATGTGACATTTTAGAATTTCCTTAAAAATCTGCCCCCCCCCCTCTTTTTTTTTTCCTTCATTAAAAAGCCCTCAGATTTATGTTTAGGAATTTCTGAACTTTTCATCAAAAATTAATTTAAATACAGATAGATTTTTTTGTTTGTTCTGCTTTTCAAGTGAAAATGCTACCAAACTAATATTCAAATGTGACTGGCACTTGCTTGTATCTCATTTAAAAGAAAAAAGAAAAAAAAAACATAGAAGTTCATAAAATACTTTTATTATATTTCTATTAAAAACTATTTTACTATTCAAACTGACTGTAGACAATTCAAGGGTTCTCTCTTGTTTTCAAAATATTTGAAGGTTTCAGATGTCCACTGGCCATTAATTTTTATGTGGCTTTAAAATTAGCCTAAATCCATTCTTAACATTTTTGCCAATTTTTTTAGCACAATATGACATCTGCAATATTCGCTGAATGAGGCTTTTAGTCCCTACTCCATTTCTGCAAATGCAATGAGTATTCTTCCTCCATTTCAAGGATTAATTTTGCAAATGACACTCCAAGCACAATGGAAGAAGTCAAAAATAAATCCTACAAGTGCAAGAGGCCAGTGCAGATGTGTGTGAGTCTCAAATGCACTTCATTCCCCATGCTGACAGTATTACGTGCCCAATGAAAAAGGCCATTGAGAACCACCACAATGATAATACTAAGCTTCATCCTCTTCTCCAGCTGGAAGGGCAATTCAGTTTATGCCATGCAGCTATTTTATTTCACCACAATTCGCTTGCATGACTGGGAGATCTGGGCAGAAGGCGGAAATGGTTGGCCACCCACATCTTGAAGCAGATCAGCCCTTGAGCAAGGATACTGGGGGCTTAAAAAAAAAGCTCCCAGGAAACTGCAAACCTACAAGCTGCAAATCCTCCCCATTTCCAGCTTAAGGCTTATCCCACATCGTTTCTTGTGCCAATGCTTTAGTTGTTCCTCCCTGTCTTCAACCTCTTCCTCTGCAGAAACCAGGCTCTGCTATAAAAATCTCAGCAGAGACTGTCACCACTCCTTGGGACACAAAGCGAGCAGGATGACCGCTCCAGCTCCGTGCCACACACAGGGAATAAGTGCTGCTGGGACTTTGAAAGCATTGCCGCACCAGCAGGCAGGGTTCCTCATCACTTTATAGCTCTGTGTGATTTTGTGGCTAGCGCGGACCCGTGTCTCACAACCATGAGCAAGACACGCTGCCACAGTAAAGGAGACAACAACCACCCGAGTCTGCAGGGCTGCAGCCACGGGCAGCTCGGCCATGGGCTCACTCCGTGTACGAAATGTCTGGTTCAATCTTTTGATTTATTTTTGAATAATATTTTTGAATGCTCACTGTGCATAAAAGGGCAGATTTACATTTCTGTAATTTTCTAACTAGTTTTATAATCCTCAGAAGAGATGCCTTATAAAGTTTCTAATGGGTTGAGCTCTTTCGGGCTCGCTGTGGGAGCTGGAGTGAGGAAAAGGGACTGCAGGCAGAGCTCAGAGCCAGGGCTCAGTACTATCGAAGATTGTCTAATAGCCACAGGCAAAACCACCCCGAAGGTCAGTGACGTTCCCCTCTCTATTTCCTGAAAGCAGATGGTGGAAGAGTTTGGAAATTAATGGCCCTGCGGCGCCCGGCTTGGCACCAGCTCCCTGCCGAGACGCTCAGCCCTCTCTGCTGACAGCCCACGAGACAGCTCTCAGTCCCCATGGCCTCATGTGTGCCCAAGAACCACCCTGCAAATAAAATCGAGGAAGATACATCATTGAATGGCATCAAGCGCATTATCAAAACCTGATTTCTTGCTTATAGTAGATTTTGTTATGTAATTCTGACAAAGCCATCATTTTCTCGTACAGTACTTCCAATAAAGGAATGAGCATATTGAATCAGGCCCAATCCAGTATTTTTCTCCAATGATCAATGTAGTAACACAGAACATTGCTTGAGAGAGACAGAGGGTAAAAGGCCCCCCCTTTCCTCTCCCACACACACTTTAACTGTAAATCCTTACATTTAGATTCAAAAGTTAGTTCAAAATCTTTTCTCCTCATTAAAATGTGACAGTATTTACTGTTATCTAAAGGTATCCTTACCACCCACAGAAAAATTCAAGGCTTCTCAGGTTTTTCTTCAATGTTGTCACTGTAGTGACTTATCAGCAATTAGACGCAAAAAACCTAATCACCATGTTTTTTTAAAAAAGTTTTTGTCACTTCAGTGTTATTTTTTTGTTCTCCAAGATGCTAAGTTTCGAAGCAAGCATGAAAGATCTTGACTTGGAACACAACAGCCCAAAGACAGACTTGGTTATCTAAAGCCATGCCTGCTTTTTCATAAAGTTCTAGGTCCAATGCTAAGGGTAAAATAAGTTAAATCTTTCTCTTTCCAAATATCATTGAACTAAAACACTAGCAGATTAGAATGATATTTCTGATGATAAAGTTTATTATTTCCACTTACTTCCTGAAAACTTTGAAGGAGACAAAAGTAACCCTGTGGCTGAAAAATAAGCCTTGCACTGCTAAATTAAAGAAGTTCAATCTACTCAGCTCATAAGGGAAGGATGAAAGGTGAATTGTCACTGAATGTATATGATTACCTATGGAAAATGCTTAGAGGAAAATTACTTTCCAGTCTTGCAAACAAAGGCATAAGATTCAATAGCTGTAAATAGAGCCTAGACGAACAAAAGATTAAATTTCATGACAGTAAGAGAAATTAAACTTCAGAATAATTTATCGGAGGGAAATCCAGCACAGGTGAACAGCGCTGCAGTGGGATGCAGTGGAATGCCGCCACGCCCATGCCACCCTTTGCACCCACTGATCTGGACACACATCTGCCTGTTGACCCCCCCTTAGGCCTGCCCCACTGCCAACAGCTTGTGGGGTGACCACTGGACCCGGGGCTGATGTTGGCTATCATCACCTGCCCTGCTCACATGTGGACGGCTACCATGCTGGTCTCCCCACAAGCAGCCTGTCCTTTTTCCCCTCCAGCAAAGTGCCCCCACAGTGATGCTGGTCTTGTGCTTATGAGCTGGAGGTAACAACTGAGTGCCCTCCTTTTGCAAGATCAAACACTGCTATACATTATTGCTACACATCTGCCTATACTAGAGACAGGGAAAAGAAATTAGAAAGGTGTCACCAAGCCTGGTGACTCTCATTATCCACTGCATCAATATAAACTGGCCTTTATGTAAAATGATGGTAAAACCCAACCTGAATAAAGGGTACTTATACTGAGGAAGTTCTTGGTTCCATAAACACTGTGTGCATATTGCTGTCACGCTGTCCGCAGGAGAGTCCCCCTCTATGGCATCCTCCTCTTACGTGCCATGATCTTTGAGAACAACCAGTCTCTGGTAAGCGTCTGCATGTGTTATCTGAGCAGATTCCTATACTTTGCCCAGTACATTCACCCAACGTTTAATGTTTCCATACTCTCCTGCACAAAAGAGCCTGCTTTGTTCACCAAGTGGTACCTGCTCTGCTTTTAGCAATGGAAAGATGCACTGAACACAGCAGGAGTTAGGAAAGTCCAAAGCAAGGTGCCTGAACTCTCTGTTCCAGAAAATATTTTTAGTTAGAGGACAGCAAAGAGCAATGTGCAGAAATTTGAGACCTACCTGTGATCTAGCTCAAAGCCTCCCAGCTCTTCTATACTCAAATGGAGAGTTCAGCTTTCTTGGATTTGTGACCATCCACAGCGCTGCTTCTTTTGCGCTCTGCCTCTCTGCAGCCTGGTTTCAGATTGCTGTGGGTACTTTGTACCCCACACCTGCCTCCCACTGCTGCCACTTTTTTGGAAATAAAAGCCACGAGATGTAGTAGAAACTGCAAACAGGATAATATGCAAATCACAGTGTCCAGCAGAGATGTAGTATAAGATTTTTTATGACAAATACTACTGAACGAAAATCAATATAGTGCTCAATTTTAGTTCCCTAAATGCTCCCACCAAAAAAATGCAATTACAAAGAAGTCCCAGCAACAGCAAAACGGAATCCTGAAATCATGGTTAAAAATTGAGTATACTCACAATACAAATTGGTTGCTTACAAAGCAAAACCACAATAACAAAAAAAACCCCAACATGTACTTTTCAAAACAATCCAGGCATCTGCTCTGCACGTCACTCGCAATCCACTACCAATACATCAGAGGAGCTCTTCTCTCTCCCCAGCACACAAGCTGGGTGCTCTGCAGACCTCCCAGCGGCATGAATCACAAGGGTTCTGGCCCTCTAAAATTCAAATACTAGTAAAAGAGCAAAGCCACTTCTTAGAAACAGAACTGCTCATGAGGAATCCCCGCATGCCCATCAGGACTATTTCATGACTCTCAATGGAGCAGTAGCTTTGATTATGAATATTACAGAAAAGAAGAATAGTTTGGGTTTTTTTTAATCCTACAAATATAATGTTTCACAAAGTTATGATTTCTGGTGTCACAAGTTATTTTTTTACACACACACACACCCCAAATTATTTGTATAATTATTACTCTGCAGAATTATTTCATGTATGATGTATTTAAATATGCAAGCAGCTTATGAAAGTAGGGTCTTAGTAAGCAAAATAAGCAAAAAAAAAAAGTTCAAAAATCCTTTTAAGTTCCCTTTTTCTCTGTATAATTTATCTGAATAACTCTTGGTTGAGCACCTCTGTAGGTACAAGCTCTGTCAAGTACCTCTCTCATTTCCCAATCTGCTGTTATAAAAACAGAAGGAGAAGAGATGCTAAAACCACCACAGTCTTCAAACAAAACCAACAAAATAACACCAATAGAGAATGTTCAGGTTCAGGTTGGTAGGACATATGACAAATTGTATAAATACTGCTTTAATATACATCCAGAATCCCTTCCTCTGAACTTCGAGGGGAAAAAAACAACCCAAATATCTCACTGGAAAGGACAGGATGTACAGTTTTAGGAGGTTACTTTGTTTCTGAAGTTTAAGTGAAAACTGGATTTATCAGAGTAAAGCAGGCATCAACCTTAATGGGCGAATGGCGACCGCAGCTCCATAGTACCCCCTTCCCCTGGGAGTCTGCTATCAAAGCTATCTGCGAGACGCTGTCAAAAACTCACTGCCATTCCTACTGGGAGTACAACTAAAAATACCAGTCCAAATTAGCAGTGTGCAAAGACAGTCATTAAGTACCTTAACACATTCCTGCCAGAACTCATGCAGAGCTTCTACTCAAATTATGTTACCATGTATCTTTCCGAAGCCCCTCAAAATAGTTTAAACTATTTTTAGGCTATTGCTGGGGAAAAAAACAAACCTCCAAACCCCCCAAAATCCACTGCCTGGCAGCAAAAGTATTAAAAGGAGCCCATCCCAAGAAAAGTTCCTCTGTCTTTTCATATATCCATGGAATAGCCATAAGTAACGAATTGAAGTGTATCCACTTTAGCAGAATATCCAATATCCTTTACAAAGGGTGAGGTCTGGAGACACTAAGCTCTGCTGTGCTGTCTTCAACTCCACGAACTTCCTTTTCCTTCCTATTACCAAGAGACACTATTAGAAACATAAACCATATATTGTATTCATTAAATACTTATATTTCCTGTCACAGCTGCAGCCGCTCCTGTTCCACTGCTTGTTTCTATCTTCAAAAAATCCAAATCCTCATATAAAACAGTAACAACATTTTTAATAGCAGGAGCCGGTGCAGGCATCTGACTCAGAACTGTGAAGGACAGCTGATGCCCTGTAATTTGTTACTAGTGACACGGTTTCACCTCACTAGCTAGTTGGGTTTGCTTTTTTTCCCCCAAGCCCATTTGTGTCAAAGCGTTGTTTGCACAGGGGTGAGGCAGCTTGGGCTTTTGCTAATTCAGAGGATGCTGGTGTTTGGCTGGGGGAGGAGAAGGGAAGAGCTATCCTCTGTGCCTGACTACTGGGAAACAGCAGCAACAAAGCCAGCACTGTGACTGCAAACCTGCCGCACGCTTCGTATCACTTCTGTTGTGTTGCTTTTACTGCTCCTCACCTGACTGCCGTGACTTCCCTTCCTTCTGGGTTTGTGTCAGCTCTGCCTCTTCCCCTTCCACCTTCCATCAAATGGACACACATCTCAAGAGCTCTAGCAGTGACCATTATTAATATTAGTAATAATGCCGTCCCCCATAAATATTCCTCGCCTTCTTTTTCCTGTTTTGATGTCAACATCATTTTGATGCCATTTTCAGCATCACTCTCAATGCCAGAGGCTGAGCTTGGAGGTGGCAGAGCCTGTTGCATGACAAGCGACAGCTTCATGAACTCGTGGCAGAGAAGTGAGCAGCAGCAAGTGCCCTGGATGCTAAACTGCCCCCTCCTCCAGCTGGGTTGCTCTGCTCTTGTCAGCAGCAAGCACTCAGGTAAACACCACAGATTAATTCTAAAAACTCAAATAGAAGGATCAAAAACTTCAGTTCCCCTTCAAAAATAAATGAATTCAACCCTTCACTGAATCACCTCAGAGGATTGTCTGGTTCTACACATTTTAGGATAGAAGATGGTAACTGCTACACTGTTTTGTGTCATTTTCTTCTTCCCTTTTTCTTCAGATCCTCTACCTCACAACTACCTCGCATTCAAGGGAGATGTGAAGAGGAAGGGAAGAACCATCATACTTGTTTCCTGCTCTTTGTTTCAGAGTTCTCTGGAACACCATCTCTTATAACACTCCTCAGGCAAAGCCCTGCCAGGCTCTGACATAGTGTTTCGCTCGCAGAGCCACAGGCTGGATGCTAGTGATGTGCACGCCATCCCCTGGCCCCAGCTCCTTCTCCTCTCCTTGCAGGGGCATGCTCACCAAGGCAGGGTAAGAAGACCTTTTTCCTCCCGCAGAGGCAGGAGCAGCAGCCCTGCCAGGCTCCCAGCACAGCCCTCTCCTACCATCGCTCCTGGGCAGAGCAAGGCAAGCGCAGCACCAAAGCTGCACACCAGAAATTTTCACACATGAAACATCATACGTAAGCACTTGAGCTAATCAATCTTGTCCTGATTTAGGTACAAATTTTCATGCATAAGGGATTCTAAATCCAGGCACCCTCAGTGCAGAGACCAGAGCTAAAGGCTTTGCTTCAGCTGCGGTTAGAAATACTAATCAAGATGTTGCGATATAGCTTGAGATTATGGCATTAAAACAAGGGTGGAATGGTTTCTTCCCCTAGCACACTATCAATAAGCTGCAATCTAATTTAAAGTGGCATTTTTATAGTTCTTTCAGAAACATGAAAATTAGAGGGTCAACTTGCTTAATAAAATATGACAAGGGTTTTTACTAGGACATTTTTCTTTTTTATATTCTTATTAGAAATAATTAGAAATTTAATTAACAATTGATGATCAGACTCACTGTCTCTGATGAAGCCATTACTATCTATGAATAAAATAGGCTTTCCCATTAGTGGCCTAAGAGTAAATTTAAATTAAGGCAAAAATCCTACAGACAATATTCTCAGTGAGCTTAAACTGAAGTTGTGTTTCTTTGTAACAGGGTGCTGTTGACTTCCATGAGCACTTCTGGCCTTATACCTCCTTGATACCATGTTCTGAGTTCAGGTCTCTTGCCATCTAACATTCCTTATGAGCATCTTCTACCTTCTAGCTAGAAAGGAAACTCTAAAAATACTTCAAAGTAACTGTTTTGATTCTGAAGTTCTATCTTTACCTAGGATAGAAAGTCATTTATTGCATGTATAAAACAGGATCTAAATAAATAAGCCTTTTGATTTTAGAAAATGAGCATGACAGCAGCAGAAAAACAGCTGTACTCTATAGATCAATTGTTTTGAGTACGTCATCAAAATAACAAAGACAACAATGACGCAAGTGATAATTTAACAAAATATTATGCATTTGTGACCCAGTTCCTCATTTGCAGTACTCCAGGATGGTGATTCAGACCTAATGAAGTCTTCCCAGCCAGAACAATAAAGTCAACACAAACCGATAGCAAATATCTTTTTCCAGAATATCACTGCCCCCGGGCTTTTATATCTGAATTTCTTTCTAAAAGGAGTATCAATCAAACTGCAAATCTAATTTGAGAAGAAGGAAAAAAAATAGGGTGGGGTTTATTTCTCTAATATTCAGAATGAGAAGCTTCAACAGACAGGGGAACAATTCATTGATGCTTGTATATTATTTTGAAAAAAACAAAGTTTGTGCTTTGATTACAAGAATTACATCACTCACTCATAAAAACCTGTCTGCAGTTAGGAACGTAGAACATAATTTTTAATAACTGATATACAAAGAAGTGAGCTTGAGGCTCTCAAGGCAAAGAAAGAATGGATCAGTAAGAATATCAACAGCCACCTCTCCTTGCCTTTCACTCCCAGTATTGCCGATCCACCCAGCTGGATTACTGGGACATCTTTTTCTGCACTGCCCTGTTTTGCACAAGGACAGGGTGCACCAAGGGTGGCTCTCCCCTGGTTTGGCTGAGGACAGAGGGTTTCACACACGGATGGCCACAATCATCTGTGCAATGTGATGAGATGCTGCCCAATGCCATTTCCCCACCCACCAAAAATCTGTCCCAGGCACCGCAAATATAGGTGATGCTACTGGAAGAGCTCCTCCTTCCTCTACAGAAAAATGCCTGAGACCTGTCATGGGCTATTATACACACCTCATCCATCTCCATTCAAAACCGAATTACTTCATCTCTTGATTTAATATCACAGTGGCAGAAATACATCACAAGGTACAACAGGCGAACTGGAGTCATCCTTGACTTCCCAAAGAATACCTTCCAGAAAACTGGCCTCAGGACCTACAGATGTGGATCATAACAGATTATTTTCTGGATTTATAGTCCATTTTGAAAATGGACATAAAAAAAATAATTCCTGATTCATATGTTAGGATCAGTTGCCTACTTATTTTTTAAAATAGCTTTACACCTATAAAAGCTCTGGCTTACCACAGACAAGGAAGATAACCATAACCATCTTCCTTCCACATATGTATTTTAACCTAGCAGGGACACTCAATGGGCAATGACACTGTAAAATGACTTCTGCATAAGACAACAACTACTTCCATGACAGTCTCCTTTGGGTAGAAATATTTACTGTGTTTCTACAAAGATAATCATGAATGATGACCACTTATAAAACAATTTCAAATACCAACTACCAGTCTGCTTGTAGACCTAACTAGCAACACTTGTTTAATCTCAGATTGTCGACACTGCCACCTGGATCTTCAAAAGTTTGATCTACCCAGTAGAACTCCACTTTGCATTTTGTGACTTGGTTCAGATATCTCAGTCTGCTCTGTAGCATGCCTGATTCCTTCCAAGGCAAAATAGTGTTCTAGTATCATTTATTTCCCTTCCTCCAGTGATTAAAAAAAACATGGCTTGTCCCTTCACAGTCTGAGTGATGGTATTAAGCGGTCACCAGACCTTTTCTTGCAATGCCACCATTTGAGGACATCATTTCCAACTGTAAATACAACCTCCATCATTTTTTGTGAAGTGGCAATAAAGCCCAGGACACTAACCATATTGATTTTTGTTGTGTTTATCTGTCTCTTTATATCTCTGCAAATCCCTAGTGATTCTGATATCACTTTTTAACAGAGCATTTTTTCTGTTTTCCACAGAATTAAATGTCAGCAGATGGCAGCTTATACTTTGTTGTTGTCATTCAGCAATTTAACTGCACTAAATGGGGAACACCATCTTATTGCATAATCTCTTTGCACTACCTCCATGATTTTTTAACATCTTTTTCTGCCATCTTACTAGGTTGAAGATCAAAAGAGTAAATGGTAAACCTGTTATCAGCCTGTATCTCACTGCTTAATCACTTTGCAGCAACTTTGCAAAGCTGACAGGTAAAATTTATTTAAGAATCACAGATTTGGTAAACATGGTTAACTGCTTAGATTTAGGTAGTTTTGTTAAAATTATCTCAGGGAAATGTGATTAAACAGTCCAGGACATTATATACTATTACCATCAGTGTAAAACAGATCTCTGACTTTTTTCTTGTACAATACAAACTTTTTATCTTGTGCCACCACCTCATCTGTTTAATTTGGTCTATACCTCTGATGCATGGGAACAGCTGTAGAGTTGGTCAAGCATCCCTGTTCACTTGAAGCTTAAATAACATAGCTCTGCTCCTTCCTATCCTTTTCAGTCCCTAAAATCATTTATACTGTATTCCCAGAGACCCTTTAGAAATATTTTCATAAAGACTAGGAGAGCCATAGCACCCTAAAGACGAGTTACATTGCATCTAGTTGCCTTTTAACCGCTATTTCCTCACCTTGTTTATGGGGGATACCAACTGTTTCTGCAGGACCGTCATGGGGCTTCAGGCCAGTAGATGTGCTGGTGGGAGATCAGCCCCAAGGGCAGGAAACAACCAACAGCTGCGGGAAGTTTGTGACTTAGGAGGTGACTGTGTGATTTAAACTGGCCTCGAGTTGTGCTGGGCTCAAAATCCCAGAATACTTTCTCCCACACTGGAAAACACGAAGTAGCTTAAGGCTGGGCATTTCAACCTACTCAAATTTTAATCTGGGCAAAACAAGAAATGGAAGGATTGTATAATGTTTACCCATAACACAATAGACAGTTGCACAGAAAACTTTTGATAATTCAGTATTGCTACAGATCTCTACCTGCAACACTGCAAAAGAAGGAATGCTGCAGAACATTCACCAGTTTGTATTACATTAATGCTAGAAGAGAGCTTGTTTTAACGTCAGCTTGTTTTAAGACTGTTTATACCTGACTCCAAGAACTTATTTAAAGGTTTCCTTGCAGATGTACCAAAGTTTCCAAGCAGAAGAACAGACCCAGGTTTATTTATTAAAAATAACTTTTTTAAAAAAAAGGATGTGAAAAATTTAAGGACTAGCAAAATACGAAATCAAGATAGAGTAATTTGCTTTTTCTTTTCAAGGCAAAGCAAGGAATGAGCAGGCCTGCAACAGGGCTTGCACAAAGCAGCTCAAGATTACTTTGTCATCAAGTGACTGAAAACATTTCACACTCATACAAGCCCCTGTATCATAGAATAATAGAAATGCAAGGTTGGAAAGGACCTACAAGATCATCTAGTCCAACCATCCTCCTGTCACCAACACCACCCACTAAGCTACTAAATCATGTCTCGTAACACCTCGTCCAGACACTTCTTGAACACCGTCAGGGACGGTGACTCCACCACCTCCCTGGGCAGGCCATTCCAGTGCCTGACCACTCTTTGGGAGAAAAAGTTTTTCCTGACAGCTGATCTAAATCTCCCTGGTTCAACTTGTGGCTGTTCCCTCAAGTCCTGTCATTAGTTATGTTGAGGAGAGGTCAACCCCCTCCTCTTCACAACCTCCCTTCAGAAAGTTGTAGAGTGTGATGAGGTCTGCCCTGAGCCTCCTCTTCTCCAGAGTAAACAATCCCAGCTCCCCCAACCATTCCTCATAAGACTTGTGCTCCCGACCCCTCACCATTTTTGCTGCCTTTCTCTGGACAGTACCTGACACAAATAAGCATAACTTGGCAGAAAAAACACGTGCCTTTCAGCATTGTTGACTATCCTAACTATTTACAGGGGTTCTTCTAGATCTTGAGCAGCTCTGAGAATTAAGCCCAAAAAGTAAGCAAAGGAAATTTTTAATACTTCTATGAAGCCACAAACCCCAAATGTTAATGTCTGCAAGTAAAACAGAAGTTTCAATGGCTAAAAATGCAAATGGCTGCTAGTAAGCTGCACGCCTTAAGACCACATCAAGGCAATGTCAAATCAGAGAAAATCACGTATGCACAAAGTTGTCACCCGTCACCTTGGATATTCATTTGTATTTATTGGAGCTTCATCTCTTGTGCAATGAGTGACTCAGGCTGCTCTAGGATCCAGCATCTTTCACAGTAATGGGTTCACTGAAGCTGTAGCACTGCTCTCGGCTTCTGCACAGCAGTTGGCCTGGGGTTACAAACTGTACTGTTTATTGAGCCTCATTAAGACTGCTGTCATGTGGAATCAGCTTAGCTTGGCTTTAAGAAAATACTAGAGAATTGCCTAAATGTGCAATTCCCTTTGAAGTCGGAATGCTTTGTGTGTAACATATTCCAGTGATTCTAATACATTGTATTCTATGAGTAATAAATGGCCGCATGCATGTGTTGGTTTAAAACCTGTCTCCAACAAAGGTAATAATTATACAAAAATAATTTGAAGTCAACTTGCAATTAATGTGACAACATGATCATTTGTCTAAGGAACAAGACCCAAATCTTGATCATGAAGGAGATGAAAATGCGTAGTATGTGTCCGATATCCTTGTCAAGAAACCAAAGCAGTACTTTCAATTTCATATTCAATGTTCAATTCACCTCGGCTGGCCCAGAATATTTATTGAACTGTTATCTCACATACTAGAAAGCAGTGACAAAGTGGGTTCTGCATGAATGCGATCTCTTTATGGCACCATTACAACTGGTAGCCTTATTGTAGAACCAGACCTTACAGCTTGTGATATATTGTACAGTAATTAATATAACAAGCCTGTGATATATTATCATAGTGTTCCTGCTCCAGAACTGGGGCTGGCTTCTGGGAGATATGGAGGAGAAAAAAACCTTCCCCTAATGTATTTGTACATTCCCTTAGAACTATTTTATATGTCTGTACAGAAAAAAAGTCTTGGGAAATGAGGATGACAGAAATGGGTATTTAAGCAATTGTTACAAAGACAGAATATGGTTAATGGTTTTAAGAGGCAGAGGGACAGACTTAATAGTGAGCTTTCCAAGCTATCATGAATTGTGATAAAGAACACACGAGAAAGAATGAAGTCAAGCTAAAATAAGGAGATAATTCCTAACACTAACATCAATTAATAAAGAAATCATCCAGGCATTTAACCTGCTTCTGCTAACATCAGCAGCAAAATTCTCAGCAATTTTGTAAGATGACATCCAATGCAGAGAAATTCAAAGCTCCTTTATCAAACCAGATGCCCCAGTAATTTCCTCCGGGAATTAGGCTTTTTTTTTTTTTTTTTTCTCAAGTAATTCCTGTTTTAAATGATATTCTAAGGAACTTTCACCTACACAGAGAATGGAGTCCCCACCTTTGTATTACACAAAATAATCAGAGCTGGAATTTAGCATTAAATTCATATAGTTTATAAGTAAAAGTATACTCTTATGACCAGAAAGCCCATGCGTGTGATGCACGTGAAGGGAAGGTAGGAACAAAAACAGGTATAAAGCTGTATCAGCTATATCCAGTATCCTCAGGGATACCACTGAGAAGCATTACTATACTCTCACAAACTAAAATCACCTTCATAACGTGTCAATCCATCGTTGTCACATTTCTGGTTTGAATTTTTTTCAGTTTATCGGTTTTCCCATTCTTTCCTGCACCTTCCAGGGGATTACTCTACACTACTAAAGTTCTATAGGAAGAAGAATGGCCCTCAGAGAAAAAATCAGACATATGAATTCCATCTTGTATATGGAATACTTGATTACTTCTACATTCTGTATGTGAATATATTAAGTCCAGGTATAAAACATGAGGAAGGCTGTAGAACTTCTCTGCTAGCTGGCTCACAGCAGAAAGTGCAGTAGTTTCTTTCTCCTTTTATTTTCAGTTACATTTTTTACTCTTATATAGTGAATTTAAGACTCTTCCAATGTGACGTTATCTTTACATTTATTTCATTAATTTCCTGACTGTTTAGATTTAGTGCCATTACAGTTCTTAGCTCTAGATCATACTCTCAAGTAATCATTATTCACAACTATCAAATAGCCAAATGACTCCAAGCATCCTTTCTGGATTGTGCTTAAAAGTTCAATTCGAGAAAAGAAAATCAGAACCTAAAGGAAGAATGGAGTCCAGCAGGACTTATCATCCTCCTCTAACCCAGCAGGCCAGAGAGAACTGTAAGAAAATAAATGCAAGACCCTTCAGCATAACATTTGATATAATCATATCAACCTTGTCTTTTTTTCTTTCTTTTCCTGTTTGAAAGTTATGTAAATTTTCTTTTCAACTCTCTATCACTATGATCATTTCAAGTGAACAGTAATCTGATAGTCTCTTTTACAGCCTCTCTGGAATATTCTCAGAAGTCTAGGCTCTCTTTTTTTTTTTTTCTTCAAAATCAAAAGTGGCTATTATTGAACTCTGAAATAGAGTTTATAAGTCAGTAATTTTAATGAAAGAAATCAAGAAGACTGGGACAATCCCATTCAGCATCATTGTATCACTGATCCATTTTAGACACACTAAAAAGAACAGGCAAGTTTAGGAACAAATAGATGATGGAGATGGCTATGCAGTAGGCAGTAATAAAACAACACTTCAGCACTGAAAACCTGAACTCCTGTCTTTCATTAACACAAAGGAGCAAACATTTAACTACCCTATAAAGGCAAAACAAAAATAATCAGAAAAAAATCCAAACCCCATTCTATTAGATGAAGTAGTTCTATGCTGAAATAAAAAGGCAAACCCTCTTTATGACCCAAAGAGGTCATATTACTGCAATAATAACAAATCAGAAATATGAATGATTATGTTTTGACTGTGGTCCATCATCATGGCAGATGAAATGCCAGCTGCTGTGACTCATTAGACCTTCACCTAATAAGCTTTGCCTTCAGTGTCTAAAAGGGAATTAGATGGAGTGGTGGGCTTTCTCTGGGCTGTCTGCACTCTCCTCTTTGCTTGGCCATGACCTTAGATGTAACCTTGGCAGAAGACAACACTTTTAGAATGATATTTCCCTTTATGCCTATTTTTTTTCTAACGTGAATCATGCATCCAGATTTAGCCCCATCACATAAAAGTAATTAAAACATCACAAAGCCTGTATAGAAATCCAGGGTGAGAACAGGGGTTCTATTATTGACAGACTGTGATCACCAGTGAGCAGAACCCAAGAAAAACTTCCTCCAGACTGTAGTCAGCCAGCAGTTTAATTCTCTAAGCAATGAGGATTTTTCTGGTATTCCGTAGGAAAACATCACCCTGTCTCAACAAAATTCTCAGTTTTTCATTACCACTGAGTCAATGTGAAGGCCTCTTTGGACTCACTAGACCTCCATGGCATCAGCTCCACAGGTTAATTATTGTGTTAAAAAAATACATACAATCCATCACCTTTTAAATGCTTTTAAATAAATATTTTGCCTTACAATGCAAAAAGTATTATGAGCATTAAATTATCTTTTCTAATGCCATCCATTGTTTTATGTACCTTATCCTTTTGCTGCTCTTCCATTTCCTAGTGATTCAAACAACCATATTGTCTTCATTTCCCACCAATCTCTTTTACATTGTGAACGTCAAGAACCAGCACAACTTTACCTCCTTTATACAGACACAGGTCAGCCACCTCAAAGCGGCATTGAATATTAGGCACTGGCACCAAAATACTCATTAAACAGATGCACATTTTTATATATTCACAGAGCTGATCAGACAGACCTGGTCTTCCGGATTAGACTGATCTGCTGTTGTGAAAACCTGTACACTATGTAAGGAACATAGAATCACAGTATGGATAGAGTTGAAAGGGACCTTAAAAGATCATCAAGTTCCAACCTCCCTGCCGTGGGCAGGGACACCTCCCACTAGACCAGGTTGCTCAAAGCCCCATCCAGTCTGGCCTTCAATACTGCCAGGGATGGGACGTCCACACCTTCTCTGGGCAACCTGTTCCAGTGCCTCACCACCCTCACAGGAAAGAATTTCTTCCTGATACCTAATCTAAATCCTCTTTCAGTTTAAAACCATGATCCCTCATACTATCACTACACTCAGGGAGTGTAGTCCCTCTCCACTTTCCTACAGGTCCTCTTTGGGTACTGGAAGGCTGCTATAAGGTCTCCCTGGAGCCTTCTCTTCTCCAGGCTGAAATATCCCAACTCTCTCAGCTGGTCTTCATTGGAGAGGTGCTCCAGCCCTCTGATCATCTTTGTGGCGCTCCTCTCAACTTGCTCCAACAAGTTCATATCCTTCTTATGCTGAGGGCTCCATAGCTGGACAGAGTACTCCAGGTGGGGTCTCACATCCAAATTAAAGAATTACTGTGAAGGTAATGCTGTCTCCAGAGATGGCATGTATGTAAACAGGCATGTGTTCTCATATCACGTGACAGAAAATATCCCTGATCTACCAGTTACATTTCAGAATAGGAAATGAAACCTTCACTAAGTGACCTACATTATACTTCTATCTTCTGTTCTTAACACTACTGATTAAAATTATACAGATTCTAGTAGGAGGGTAGATATGCTTTTAATGAAATAAGGGGTTATTTTTTGGCATATTATCAAATCACCTCATTCACATGGGATTTTTATTCTATCCCAGCTGAAATATCGCTTACCTATGAACCATAAACAATGTAAAGTTGAAGTTAATGTGAAAATGGCTACAAATAGGAGACAAATTTAAGGATGGGAGAAATCTAACAGGAAGATTAATCTCAGGCTTGTATATAAAACAGCTGCAGTTTGAAGAATATATATTTCAAGTTTCACTTTAGGGAAGAACAATCTCATGGAATCAAGGACAAGCACTATCTAGCTACCATGTTAGAAAATTATTCAAAATGTCAGTGGAAGTGGAGTCAGAAGCTGGGGACAGGAAGAGACCATTTTACAGAGCCTTATCCTGTCAGGTACTAAGCAACTCTAGATGCTCCATAGCTCCTGCTTTTAACAGATAATACAGCATGAAGAAACATTTAGCAGGATGATTTCTTAAGTGTCATCCCAGAGGTTTTGAAATTCTAATCCTTGGAAGCATAGCATCCATGTATTATTGCCTTTAACAAAACAAAGTGCAAATGTCAATCAAGATATTTCCCTGTAAGGCTAATTACAAAAACATTTTCTTGAGAATCAGCAGTATTGCCCTGAGCCGGGCTACCTTCCCACTCGAGAAAATTGATGCTCAGGTGCATTTATCGGGTGGAAACCACACACGTGGTACACAAAGAAATTGAAAGATGTTTTCTTTCAATTACTCTGTCACCTTCTTCACAGTTTATAAATGTAGCAATGGTAGATAAAAACTTGAAAAATAGAAAATTTATTAGAAAAATAAAGCCTGAGAGAATTACCTACAAAGAGAATTGTCCTGGCTCCACAACAACAGACACACTACAGGAGTTCTGTTACAGGTTTTGTTTGTGTTCCTCTACCAGTGGGGTTTGTATTACACTGATATCATGTGATACCAAGATAATGATGATATTTCTAGTAAAACCTTTACTTGAGAGATACTAAAGCAGGTTTTAGAATTGTCTAAATGGAGAAGTTCCTTTCAAATAAGGGATCAATCAAAAATCAATAGAACGGGTAAAGTTTTATAAATTAAAAAATAGAGAAAATCTTTCGATGTTCAAGAGGTCAGAACCCCTGGGCTACAAGGAATAGAGACTCACAGAATCACAGACTGGTCTGAGTTGGAAGGGACCTTTAAAGATCATCTAGTCCAACCCCCCTGCCATGGGCAGAGACACCTACCTCTAGATCAGGTTGCTCAAAACTTCATCCAACCTGGCTTTGAATGTTTCCAGGGATGGGGCATCCATAATTTCTCTGGGTAACCTGGTCCAGTGTCTCACCAGCATGGTCATAAAAAATTTCAACCTTATATCCAATCTAACTTCTTTCAGTTTAAAACCATTGCCCCTTGTCCTGTCACTACAGGCGCTGTTAAAAGTCTCTCTCCATCTTTCTTATAAGCCCCTTTTACATACTGAAAGGCTGCAATAAGGTCTCCATGGAGCCTTCTCTTCTCCAAGCCAAAGAGCCCCAACTCTGCCTGCCTGCCCTCATAGGAGAGATGCTCCAGCGCTATGATCATCTTTGTGGCCTTTCCCTGGACCTACTCCAACAGGTCCATGATTTTTCTGTGCTCGGGGACTCAAGAACTGAATATGGTAACTTGTGCCTGAAAAAATATGGAGAATTAGCTACTGGAACTTTCAAGGTCCAGCTAGTCCATACTTCCCAATGGAATGCTAAATGCTGCCCCCTTTCCTAGAGGAAAACAAACACACAAAAAATCTTACTCTTCCCACTTCATAAAAAAAAAAAAGCAGTTTCTGTGAAAGGAGAGAGGAATGAGGAGAGGCAGCTGCAATGTACACAAAATAAATTTTTGAACTACCATATTTTGAACTGTACCTCAAAAAGAATAAAAACGAAAGATTTTAAATAGTATTTTTTATCTTTTTTTCGTAAAAAAAAAAAAAAAGGCAAAAACAATCTTAGGAGAGGCCATCTGCAGATGTTTGGAGCTCCAAGTATTGACCTGGAACACAATACGCACTACAGCAATGTGAAGTCCGGTGACCTTCTCTCTCTGTTCTTCCTTCTCTGATGACCTTCTCCTACAGTCCACTATTCCCATTTTCCTTTTCCTGCTTTTCCTTCACTTTTATTTTCTACACTGAAGTACTTCAGAAGAAACTAAAATTCATTACTGTGATATTTAAAATAGTTTCATTTCTGTTGCACTACCTCCTTCCTTAATTTATAATCCTGACTCCGGTCATCTTCCTAGAGCCACCAAAAAGTTTATACATATACAATTTCTTTTTTTTTTTTCTGAGCTGTATCCCTTGCTTTCATTCACTCTTTCATACTCCTCCTACTCCTTTCATTTCTCTTTTGTTTGCCTCCTTCCTTTATTCATTCAGTCCTTTTCTTTGCCCTCACTTATGTTCCGTAATTTGATAAAGAAATTATAAAATAAAAAAAGGGAAAGGAGAGTACATGTAACAAACTAGATGTTTTCAGAAAGGAGTTATAAGAGACAATTTTATGGACATTTCATAACAAACAGATCGTGAAGAAATGAGCAGCTGCCAGCCTGTGTAACACTGAGGTGTAAGATGCAGCAGAACGATGCCCTCTGTTCCCGAAGGACCCTGGGATGGACATGGCTTACAGCGCTGCCCATTTTATGTCCAGCAGCCCCATGCCAGCGAGCCACGCTATCCACACTGCAGAAAACATCTGTTGTTATTTTCATCTCATAGATCACACTCTTTAGAAGCAACAGACTCTGCACCAGCACAGCGAGAGACAGAAATCTGAGCCAGAGAACTAGATTCTTGTGCATTTACCAAATACCGAATTTAAAGGTTGGTATTAAATGGCTCTTTCTCCTCTATCTGGCAAACATTTTAAAAAAATTTATTGGGTAAAATTATCTGGCCTGAAGACCACTTTAGCTGTCAACATGTAATAAATCCAGATTAAAAACCACAGAACGCAGCCCTACCTCCATTTAATGAGAAAATAGGACATTATTTTACTCTTGAATGCACCGTCACAGTTTCTGCTGAAGCTAATGGACTACTCACAGTGGTAACTGCTGCTCTTCATAATTGCTAGCTCTGGTCGCTGGGGACTTTAGACAAGGCTCCACATTTGTGCAACACCCCATATATCTCCTAATAAGTGCCATACTTACTGGCACCTTCAGGGATTGTCCATGGCCTGGGCGGGACTACGGCGCTTTGGGCAAATCATTTACCTCCCCTGTACTTTGACACCTACCTGCAAAGCAGAACAGGGTTCTTCTGTGGGAAGCCGAGAATAAAGTATGCTCAAAGCTTTGAGAAATCACTATTCAATGGTAACTGAATTCATATGTGTACCTATTCTACCTGATTTTCAATTCCTGAATCCTACAGCTCATTTTTCTGAAGCCGAATGTCGTCTTTACTGCTTTATGTTCAAAGCACATTCACAGAGGGCCCCTCCCGCCTCTTTGCTTTCCTATTTACCGAGGCAAACATTTCACTACCCTTATGTGTGGAAAGAGGAGGTGGGGGCATTGCCTTATTTTAAAATGGCATTGCAAATACAACTCCACGTTTCAGCAGGAAAAAAAACCAAACACAAACACTGCACCGCAGAAATATTAAAATATTAGCATTCATGTCATTTAAAAGAGACGATCCCAAATATTTGATAGTAGGAATGAGGTTTTTATTAAGGAACCACCTACATAACGCAACTTTTGTTTTTTGTATACCCTCGTATCTCTGCTTTCACTAAAATGCAATTTTTAAAAATTAAAAAGGGCTCAGCTCCTCCTCTGTCTCAGACGACATGTAGAGATACCATGGGGGAGGGAACAGCAGGGCCTGAAACCGAGTGATAATAGATCTGGTTCTGATCTGGCTTCGGTTGAGATTAAGCACCATTAGGGTCCATGAGTTACACCTCACATACAACGGCAGGAGGCTACAGAGATCTCAAACTAATAAAGGAATAGGTATTACTGCAAACAAGCAATAAAAATTGCTGGAGACTGCCGGGGCTGTAATCTTGCTGTAAGTCACATGCCATCTGCCTTTACATTCATAAGCATGAGAGATTTTCATAAAGGCATTACAGCATACAATTAAGCCCTTTTGCAGACATTACAATGATCTCGTCACTACAGTCATGTCTCAAAACACGACTTCACTTGGCGATTCCAGGGCACCCACCTCCAGCTAACATTACAAGCAGCAACAACCATCTAAGAAATGCTTAATCAAAATACCCATTGAAATTATGAAATTATGTTATATCCACTGGTCTAGGCCAATTTTTTTCCATATACAAGACAGTCAAAAGGACAATTTACTTAAGTCAGTAAGTAGTAATATCTGCAATGATTTACTGCAACAGTAGAACAACAAGCACATTTGAGAGAGGAGTATCTTCTCATCTAGGTTACATGGCTCTTTAAAATGGAGCCAGAACAGCATTCACTCCCTTTCGCTTGCAGTGAATAGTTTGAAGGTTGAAATTACATTCTGTGTCGATCACTGGAAGACAGGCATAGGGACAGACTATTGAAAAATTTCACAGTGTCCTTTTGGCTGCCTTCCAGTCCCATCTCCAAGAGGCTGCTATTCTATTTAATGTAACTGGAGTCTACCCTTAGGACTAATATCTTTCTTCCTCACAGTTTTTTGTTCTTTCTCAAGGCAGGGAAACAGCCACAGACCAACAAAACTGCCTCTCCCCAAACCTTTGCTGAAGGACTCAAATGGAACAAACAACATGGTCAAAATACCATCCTGCAAACAAGTTTCTCTACAGTTTCACTGAAAAAGGAAAGAATATAAAGCTGAGGCTAGGATAATCCCAGAAACAGAAATGCTTTTCAATCAAAAGATTTTAAAACAGCAATGTATTTTGAGGAAAATTTGTTCCATAGCTACAATACAAGGTGACCTGTCAGAATAAGCTACTGTACTGCTGAAAGATTTAAGCTGCAAATGACTCCTGTAGATAACAATGTGGGTATTTTCAATACAGACCACAGGCTAAACTGTCTGGCTGGCTGCATGTAAGAGCTTCATACTTTTAATCAGCGATCCCAGAACAAATCTCAACCTGGTTGAAGTGTCTTCAAAACCATCACACATAGAAGGTTAAATAAATTGTCTAAGTGGATAGTCCTAGCTTAATTGCTAACGTCATTATGCACTGTTCGTACTGACCGGATATCAAAGATACAGCAGTGCACAGGTTCAAAAGCATGGCTTAAAAAAGCAAACTCACAATAGCAATGAACCTACAGTGCCCTTGGGGCGTATGCTACACATATAAGGGCAAGCTCTGCTATGTGATTGTTTTTCATGGCTACTGGCTTCAAAATTAGCCAAGCCTCTAACTGACCAATTTCTGTTGGTTGAGTTACAAGCTCTCTTGGCTGTCAGGTTTTGCCAATTACCCATGCTCCTTACAGACTTTCCTACTGCTCTGCACTGCAGATGTTTGTGCAGCACAGAAACTCTGATGCACACAACAAATTGGCACCTTCTGCTTGTTATATCTGCAAGAAGCAAAACACTAGGGAGTTTAGCAGACATTTATGCTCCCCAAAATAGCCAGGGCTGATTCACATTTACCCCGACTCACATAAGTTATCACAATCACATTACTTTAAGCAAAAACATCAGTTAAGGGGAATTTGTGTCAGGACCGCAAGCAAAGAACTATTCCTTTACAGTTGTTAACATCTTCAGCAATTTCCTTAGGAAATGTCAAGAGCAACACCACAAAAAAGCAAACATATTAGTTTGTCTAAATATTAAGAAGAGCCTGAAACAGTTTCTAAAATGTCAGGAAGAAAACCACACTCAAAACCAGCATGATTTCTTTTTGTTGAAAACATAAATAGTCCTTATGTTAGTTTGGAGAGCAAGCAATGGGGAGATCTCAGAAAGCAGCAGCTTCCTTCTTCACAGTATACACAAGGAACGTATTAATCATACAAATAGAAAGTCTTTTGAGGAAAAGGTACTATTTCTCTATGATAAGAGAAGCAAACATGTAAAGACCCTGCTTTTAAAAAAAGAAGGAAGTCTGAGGGGATGGTTAATATTTGTCAATTACTGGGTTACTGTTTGCTGCACAGAGTGAAGTGCCAGGTATCTTGCACATATTGCTTTTATACACTGCATTACAGTCACAAGACTCTGGTATTGACAACTGCCTTAACGAATATACAACACTCGAGAAACCTCCCGTGCTTTATAGTATGCTAATCGTTATTAGATATTTTAGTATTTTATTATATAATATATATTATATCATTATTATTTATCATTATCACAGTTTGATAATTAGCAGTGCTGCACTTGTGCTTTCTTTATTGCAAGTAATCCTATATAAAACCAGCTGGAAGTTCTTTACTTCAGTCCTCTGCTCCTAAGAAGCAACCTTTACTTGTGTGTCCGAGAGAAAATGGCCACAGGCCTTATCCTTTCCATTTGGAGAAGAGAGCAAGGCTGGAATGTGCAAAACTACGTGCAATGTACCAAGCACAACTAATGTCCAGTAACAAGAGGTTTGGGACTTATGGTTTCCATAGAATTTTGCTAAGTAGGATGTGGCTTTATTGCATGGAAATAAAAACCAAGCCCACCATCAGTTTACTGTCCTTTCCCCAAAGCTTGCTCATTACTGTGCAAAAATCTGGAAAAGCCAACCACCTGCAATACTCCAGATAATCCCATACAGTTCTCCCTCCTCTAGCCAGCAGGAGGCAAGAGCTTCTTGAGCTCCCCCTTCATCCAATCTTTCTGTTACATCCAGCTCCCCACAGCACAGTCCAACAGCCAAACCCTGGTTAGCCCTATAAGCTAAAACTTCTCTACCATGTCTCAGCCTTCCTGGAAAGCACCAATAAAGGGAGGACACAGGGCCTCTGACACAGGTTAGGTGATACACTATCTCTGGTTCTTCCACTTGAGTGTCTGGGAAACAAAGCATAATCTGATTTTTTTTAACATCAGTTAATTACCATGAGCCTGCAACACTTAGCTCCTTCAGGGTCAATAGTTTGTTTGCCAATGCCTTTATAAATAAAGATAGAATTAACAGAGCATAAATGTGCAGTTTTCCTTGAAATATTTTTAGAATTTGTCATTTAAAATAAAATCATTGTTAATAATAAAATATAGTTACTCCTTCATTACGAGTTTCCATACTTACCATATCTCTTATGATTTACGGTTTCTCTATTTTACCTTTTTTTTCTCCTTTTCCAAACAATCACAAGGATCTGTTTCATTGCTAGAACACTTGAGCTGGAAGCTGAAAGTCAGGTGAGATGCTTACTCATCAATTAGTCATTAGGATTTTGCAAGTCAGGTTCTGTCCCAGTGTCAGCTTCAAGTTACCATTTATTGCTGCCCTGTCACATCCACATCCACACCCTGTATTTATAGCCAGAAGTGTAACTGCCTTATCCATGGGAGCTGAAAGATTTCTGGACAGGTTGGGAACAGGTCTGAGCTCACCTCTTCCCTTGAACTTGTTCTAAGGAAAGTGATTTCTAATGAAATCCACTCACTGTGGACTCACTCTAAACAGCAACACAAACTCATGGCTCTTGTGAACAGCAGGCATGATCACTAAAACAAGGGCAGTTCTGTCTTTTTGTTTTGAAGCTCTCCCCAGTTTACGCTTTGGAATTAAAAGTATTAAGAAAAAACGTTATTGCAGCTCAACAGGCAGCAATCACAGAGCAAAGAGCTCTCCAGTCAGTGCTTAAGTTCATGATGAAACAGTGATTTGGGAGGAAAAAAAGCTGACACTCCGCGTCAGTTTCAGGGACAGACGGAATTCTCCCTCCCCTGCCACACACACAGATGCTGTACTTCTTCTGGATCCTGCTGGTAACATGCTCCTGAGGCATTTTCTGTTACCATCGCAGACAGCGCAGACATGCTATGGCAGCTTTCTCTGGTATTCCCTCTTCCTATAAACACCTCTGGGTTCCACACGTTTCATCTGCTTTAATTATTCAAATGCAGTTTACTAATCTGTGGAAAGCAAGTGTGGAGTCTATCCATTGCTTTCTACTACTGTTCGTGCAACCAAAAAAGTCTGACAACAGGACTAACGAGATACATAAAGTTAGAACCATTTGCATTTGCAGAACTAGGGGCAAATCGTGAAGTTATAAAAATACTGAAAAGGTATCATATTTTTAAAGCAAATCTCCATTTAGCCACATTTAACCTTACTATCATCCACATAACATACTTCACTTTCTCTTTGGAAGGAGATGCGTTAGTCCCACAGGATTCAGCCACTCCTTTTGAATTAGTAAGTATTTCTTTCATGGCCCACAGGGACAGCCTTGAAATGTAGGGAGGAAAACAACTCTCCCATTCAGAGATAAAACAGCACAAAAGAATAAAAGATGCACTCACTTTGTGAGTGACTTTGGTTAAAGCAAGACAGAAACCTAGAATGACCAAGGAGGAGTGACAGATGGGTGACAGAAAAGGTGGGAGGCCTTGATATCAAGGGATGCTGTGATGCCTTTTATCTCCAGTGCTGGAGATGCTGGACACAGAGCATTTAAATCGATTGGCTGCTACTGTACACTGATGTCTATGTAAATCACTACAGCACAGTAAGCTTTACCATGGCATCGACAAGCAATTTCAAATTCAGTATAAAAACAGCACAGCACCACAAAATTCAGACTCCTGCAGCTTCACTGGTTTCTGACAGGGTTGTAGGAATGTAAGCTTAGGTGATGAGTATGTATTACTTTCTCTTCCCAGCTGTGCTGGGTGAGAAGGTTACAGCTCCAAGTGCCACCAGCTTCACTGACCATTCTGCACATCATTTCAGCTGTAAATTCTTGGGTTAAATCTCTTTCTCCAGAAAGTGTTTAGGGAGTGACAAACAGAAACTGGAGCAGAAAAAAAACCAAACCTGTGTACCCACATGGAATTGTGGAGTGTAGTCACTCTTGTGAATTTGGAAACCCCCTTGTTGATACCTGTTATTTCTGAATTTTGCTCAAAATAAACCCAGAATTTATAAATGTTGTTTCCCTTTCTAATTGTAAAGAGTTTTACGGAAGCATCATGAAACATCCACAAAATCATGAAGCTCATCAACTGACATTACAGGAAGCTACAAGAGCTGTGCTGTAAGCTCACAAGGGAAAAAATACAAATAAATGAAAAATCCTAGTATTTTATTGAGTTCTATTTGAGGAAAGACTTTTTTTCTGAAAAAATGTTTCCTGTTACTCTGATTAAATCCATTTGTTCACTGTAATGTGAACAGCACCTGAAGCTCCATTGATCAGTGTGATCATTGCCGACATTTTTACATTAGCTTATATGGGTTTAGCATTATTCTTAACTGGATTCCTCCAATGTGCTTTCAGAGGACAAGTCATTACTACCGACTTTATTATGCACAGCCACATTAAAATTATTTTTCAGCATTTTCCATTATTTCATTGAACCTTCTAGAACAATGTTGGTTGTCATTAGGTATTCCAAAAACTAAACTCAAGACTTCGTACTTCTTTTTGTTACAAATAATGCAAAATGGAATCAGATTTTCTCCAATTGGTTAAGGATAGGAGTCTATATTGAAATTTTAGGTTGGGCACCAGCATAAAGATGGACAAGTTAAAATCAGCAAGGATACACAACAGAACTGAGCTTCCTCATCTTCACCTGCTATCATCAGAGCACATACTCAGGAACCAGTAGAGCTAACCCTTCTGATGGGTAATACCAACACACCCCACATCCCAGGGACTTTCTCTTCGGTGGCTGAGGAACATACTTGCTGGAGCCCATCAGCATCCTGCAAAAGAAAAGCTCAACTCCAATGAGTCTGGCTGTGGCACATGGACAGGCAGTTAGTTAAGACTGTGTCAAAGCAGTTCGGGAATACACACATCTTTATAAAAATGTAATTTTTATTGTGGTTTTCAGTTCACTTACTAGAGCTCAATTCATTCAGTATAGCAGCTGCAATACAAAGTTGAGTTGTGAATCAGCAAACAGCCTTTGCATGCAGAATAACACTACATTTTGACTGGCGAGTAAGCCTCTGAGCAGCTCTTGGGGCAACAACCTCAGAATTAACTACTGAAGTTCTTGGCTAAAAAATCCCCACTGGTAAAGGAGACACCAGTGCTGTCCAGGAATAGGCTTGGGCTCATTCTTCACTGACGTTTGGTACACACTTAGTTCTGCAAGAAGAGTCTTCCTTGTGCAATCTGAGTCCCGAAGCAGGTAATGTTATCTTTATGACTTAGACTCGATCTAAACTGAGAGCTTTTTAGTTATTTTTTCCAACCATTCAAGGTATGTTTAATCAGCTTTACATCATCACTGTTTCTTGAAGTAATGAATGTAAGGTTTTGGAGCTGTAGGCTGAAGACTCAAGCAGCTATGTGCTAACAGGAGAAAGGCTGCAACCCAAGTTCACTCATGAGTTGCTACTCTGTGAGTAGCCTTTGATGGCCATACCTCTGCCATCTGCATTTCTGCTTGTTGGAGTCTGCTTATCTTGCTACAGGGGGCAAAATGACTTACCAAAGCTGCAGTAATTCTGTTTCTGTCCACTTCACCAGGAAAAAAAAATAAACAAAAACCAAAAATGGCCACCACCACATTAGCCAGGACTCCAATCTGGGCAAAACTACTGACCCAGATAAACAAATTTTGAAACCTTTGGTACCAAGTCCCTGTTTCCACAGCATTTAAATATTTAACTATAAACATGGGAAAATTGCACCTCTGCACATCAAAGAATTCCTCCCAGTAAGTCAGACAGGCTTGTTCTTTGTCCAAGACTGGAATGCTGAAATGCATTATAGCATACCTTCTCTCTCCTGGCATAACTAAAAGCATAACATTTCCACTATATTATAAAAAATATTGGTTATGTGGGCTAGTCTTCACATACAGTTGGGGCTTAGACAAGACAACTAGTTGTCCTAGAATGAGTACAAGGGTGAAAATGCAAAGGTTTAGGAGACATTAACTGCATATCCAAGATACAGTATTAACACTCTCAATTCATAAGTGTTGTTGCACAAAATTATTCAAAAACGTGGCACATAATTGTAGAATCACAGAACAATTTAGGTTTATAGGGGCCTTTGGCACTTACCCCCTCTAATGCCATGCTCCAACCAGGCCTAACTCTGAAGACAGATCTAACTCTGAAGTCAGGACAAGACAGGGCCTTGTCCAGTCAACTCTCATGTGTCTCCAAGGAAAGATGTAGCCAGCAGGTCAAGACGAGTCATTATTTCCCTCTACTCAGCACCAGTGAGACTGCATCAGAGTATTGGGTCCAGCACTTTGGGCTCTCCAGAGCAAGAAAGACACATTGACAAACTGGAGCCAGAAAAAGAACTGGTTTCTCCAAACAGTAGCAACTGTTTTTCCTTTAATACCTGTACTGAATACAATCAGTATTAATTTCTGACCAATCTAGTAGAGATTGTAGCCTTTTTTGCCATTGGAAAATATTGTTCCATAAGGTTCTGGAGAATAATTTTGGGGCATTTAGGGAGAAACATTTTGGGGCCAGAGGTATTCTTGCCATTTCTGATAGCCAGTTTCTGGTTGTCCCATTCCAAAATTTGATTTTTCTATTAAATTTACATTTCAAACATTGGATTTTAAAGCTGATGCTTCCCAACACTTCTTGCCTTCCATATTGACTTTTACTCTCAAATCCTGACCAAATGTGTATGTTTAAAGCTTCCTGGATGCAGCTTTCAAGTACATTAATTCCCTTTATAAAAATGAAGCATGGGGACATACATTTTTTTTTCAGTGTCACTCCCCTTCCAAAATGTCACAGAGAACTCTCACCATGACTAACTCAAGGGGATCTTCATAGAAGTTACAGGAAAGAAACCGGCCGCAAGCAATGCTCCTGTGCAACGTACTGCATTTTCATTCATCTCCATGTACCTTCAAACTTCTGCTACAGGGCAGAGGTAAGTTACAGGCAAGAGCAGCTGCTTATTTCTCAACGTACTAACACTCACAGAATGAAATGCCTGCAGGTACCAAATTAACATCAGTTATTATAGTTACATTAGATTCAACACAAGATATGTTTTAGTCTGGATTTGATTTTAACATCCTCTGTGTCAGAAAAATAGTACAATATATTACCACCAAAAATACCTACAAATTATACAGTAGTGACAATAACTCCCTGGGGGTCAGGATGGCCGAGCGGTCTAAGGCGCTGCGTTCAGGTCGCAGTCTCCCCTGGAGGCGTGGGTTCGAATCCCACTTCTGACAGACTCCTTTTGGGGCTAAAAAACCACTTTGGCAACTGGTCACCAGCAGTATCTGCTCCTTGAGATTCAGTTCTACGGTCAGTTCTTTTCAATATATTTATTTATCAATGATCTGGATTCAGTAGTTGAATACACCATTAGCAACTTTGCTGATGATATTAATCTAGGAGGTGCTGTTGGCACCTTGAGGAACAAGAGGGCTTCTGGGGGATCCAGGAACACTGGGCTATGATTGATGGTACTACATTTAACAATTCCAAATGCTGTTTTCTTCCCCTGGGGCAGAGTAAAGCCGGGCACACATAAACTGGGAGAGGAGTGGCTGGCGAGCTGCCTTGCAGAAAGGGATTTGGGGGTGCTGGCTGACAGCAGGCTCAACAGGAGTCAGCAGTGAGTCCTGGTGGCCAAGAGGGCAAACCACATTCTGGGGTGAATCTGACACAGCATCACCAGCCTGTCAAAAGAGGTGATTATTCTGCTTATTTAGTGTTGGTGTGGCCTCACCTTGAGCATTCTGTGCAGTTCTGGGCCCTGGAATTTAAGAATGGTGTTATGGTACTTGAACACGTCCAGAAGAGGGCAACAAAGCTGATGAAAGGGCTGGAAGGAATGTCCCTATGAGAAGACACTAGGGACTTCCAGCTAGTCTAGTTCAGAGAAAAGGAAACTGAAGGGTAACCTCATTGCCCTCTACAGCTTTCTGAGGAGGGTAAGCGAAGAGGGAGGTGCTGATCTCTTCTCCTGGGGATCCAGTGACATGGCACATGGAATGGTTCAAAGCTGCACCAGGAGAGGCTTAGACAGGACATTAGGAAGCACTTCTTTACTGAGAGGGTGGTCAAACACAGGAACAGGCTGAGAGGTGGCCGATGCCCTGAGCCTGTCAGTGTTTCAGAGGTATTTGAACAATTTCCTTAATAACATGCTTTAACTTTTTGGTCAGCCATGGAGTCAGGTAGTTGGACTAGATGATTGTTTATTCTATTCTATTCTTAAAAAACAAAACAAAACAAACAACAAAAAGGCTCTTAAATTAAAATGGGAGATTTAATTGGCTCAGCCTAAAGAAGAGTGCAGTTCATAATCCAGCTCCCAAACTCTGGTGGGGTTTCTGCCTCCTCTCCACCACCATGGCTGCACTAGCCCTATGTCTGCTCCGCACTAGCTCTGATGCTGGATGTCTCGCTGACATAGCAGGAAATGTTACTCCCCTGAGCTGGTCTTCTGCTGCTTTAGGGAGAGAGACTCACCTGCCAGGTAATCTCCTGGAAAGCTGCAGCACTTGCTTAAGTGGCAGGAGCCAGGGAGTGAGGAAAGCAGAGCCTGAGAGGGAGAAGGCAGAACTTCCCTCCATTCCCCTTTTGCCAGGTGAGCTGTTATTTCCTCCTGATGTTTCCTAAAACTACAACTTCCATCTCAAAAATAGCTTTTTTTTTTCTTTCTAACTTGCTCTCCCACACACTTTGGATATTGCATTGTGTTCCTGTTTTGTTAAAATAAAAAAAACTCAAAACACGTATGAATTTTTAAATTGATTAAATGTTCATGTTACATATTTAGAGTTAAGAACACATTAAGTGACATTCTGGAATACAAAATATTTCTGAAAAAATAAAGTCACAAACATCAGTCACAAGAGCACTCTTCCCAAGAATGAAATGGAAGACTAGGACTTTCACAGTCATAAGCTGTAAATGTTAAATATCCAGTACTGCAAATGCTCAGCAGACACAGTAATGACTTCTGAACACACATAGCACTAGATTATTATAAATTTGTAACTAAAAAAGATGAAAAATGAATTATTACAGAGGAAGAAGCAGACCGAGGGAGTGTTTTAACTACCTGATATTAACACAGACTTTGACAAATGTAACTAATGCTTTCCATCTGTAACTGCTACCAAACGTTCCTTCAGTAGAGTCACTTCCCCACACAAAATACCTACTTACCATACCTTACGGACAGGAGATTTATACGTGTTTGTCTCCAGAACCTTAACCCATGGGGTGGTGTTAACCCATCCATCCTTACATGACAAGCAGCACTAGTCTGTCAACATACACAGGGATGTTTTACAGAACATGCCACCAGAAAACAGTGTTAAGATCACCGTCTTCTAAACTGTGAATGCTAAACCAGTATTTAATTCCATGTTCCAGAGAGTAATTCTACCAGTACCGGAATTCTGAAAGCAACAGATTTGGCTGCTCTGAATGCACAGCAAGTCTGGCATGTTTGGGTCTGCCAGGCTTACAACAAAATCAATAGGCAGCTGCCTAAAGCAGTGATCCACAACTGTGAATTGCTGGGTGCCCAGATGGAGGTTGAGGGTCTTCCTGAGGGATCAATTTTGGATGAAACCTGAAATCAGAATCCTGGTCGTTAATAGCTTTTCAAGTCCCACCAACACAAATTATAATAGTAGTATATTACCTACCTTATATGGGCATCAATCCAAGCACTATTAGTTATTTGATATAAACTGATGGAGTTGATTCTCCCTAATGTTTGAGAAAAAAATAAAACTGAGATATATATATATGCCTAAAACATAAAATAATTTTGTGTCATGAGCAAAACAGCAACTCTGAAGTCTATAACCTCTTTAGCTTCATTTCAATAATAATCTGAATAACTGAGATCATATAAGTCAGAACAGATGTACCTACAGTACTTGACACGATTTAAGCATCCTAGAAAACTACCAGCGAGAAGGCATTCACTAAATACATTATGCATTTAAACACCTATTCAGAACTGTAGGGGCTTTTTTATAGTCCCTTTCTGACCCTGCATGGGCAGAGAGAGAAAGAACTGCACAGGGCTCAGGCACCATTCAGGATAAGAAAAAACTTAATTCTAATGGGAGTTCACAAGTTACTTCAGTGGGTGTAACCAGGTGCTAGGAACTGTAATACCTGGTTAAAAGAAAAAAAGAAAAAGTAACTGAAAATCTATCAGTAGCTTCATTAATAACAGTAAGATGGATGGCATTTCAAAATGCAGTGAGAAAAATATCATTAGAAAACCAGTACAACCCTAGTAGTTCTAATAGTTACTGGGGACAGCAAAAAGAGTAATTTAAGTATTTCTAGTCTGCTTAAAGCATTTGTGCTGGAAAACCTATTTGTCTGCAAGTGATGACTGTACTTCTGTTTCATCAGAAATTGACCAATGTGTTCATCCTAGTAAATTTAAGCTGTCTGATAGTTTAACTTTTTAAGGAGATAGATGACATATTAACCAGTCCTAACTGGTCCTAATAACCAGTCTTCAGTTTTCAGAAAGTTTTGAGATCATTTGGAAATACTAGTATACTAGAGGAAACAAATGTGCTTTTCATCCCCTGATTCAAATCTTCATTTTGAACAAGGCTGCACAGAAGCTGCTGGACCTATGAAACAGCAGCGACATAACAGGTTGTACAGAGCCATGGGTTAAAAAGTTCACAGCAATGAGCTCTGCATAGCTTTTAGTTAACAACATTTCCCTTCTGGTAACACACTGTAATGGGTGAATTCAGTATGCAGATGAGATTTCATTTGGATTTTCAAAGTAATGACACAATAAACCCCAATATTCTGTGAAGTCAACTGTTCCATATTCACAGACTATATTAATGGACAAAACAAGAGGGAGAGGGAGGCCACCATAAACAACTCAGGCCACAGAATTTCATTAAAGAAATCCCTGTAGAAAGTTCAAATCCATGTTCTTTAGCAGATTGTTTATCCTGAATTAAAGGCCTGCACAGAACACAAAAATCTGACAAATCCTTTGTTAATATGTTACATAGTTTACAGTCGCTATTAAGAATAGAAACCAAATTGTGGCAAAGCACACATTAACTGATATTGATGAGTTCTGAGAAGACAGTCTCTTTTTATAAACTGGATTTCAGAAACTTTCACAAGATGGGTTGTACAGAACACAGAGAGGCGTTTGAGGGAAAGAAGAAGAATTATTATTGAAAAAATGTGATTATCGGTATGTGTGCTAGCTACCTCATAATCACATGCCAATATCTATGTTCTTTTATATAGAAGCTGTTCAGCGAGGATAGGCTCAAACTCTTCACAGGAATATGTTCAGATCTGTAGTCAATTTAAAACCAAAGTAATCATAGTAGCTACACAAGATGCCCAGACTTAAATAACTTCCATTATTAAAGGAAGTACATGACCAACTTTTTCTGAGATTAGAACAGCATATGTCTTAGCTAGAAGTCCTCACAAGGACTGAAACCAAACTCTCAACTTTTGCATAAGCTCTGAATATTTCCTGCTAGAAAATATCACAAGACAAGAACTAGAATATGTCACAAGACAAGAAGTACAGAACCGCAAGCAGCTCAGAAATCTTTTATCTCTCTGGAGTGGTGCACAGGGGAGTGCTTCTAGTAAATAAGATACAGAGAATGACAAATCTTTGTTGTTTTGTTTTGTGTTTGTTTTTTTTTTTTTTAAAAGGGACTATAACCTTTTTCAAACAAACATATTTCTGGAGGCCAGTGCAAACAGGCAGTAAAACCCAGTGAAAGATGTTGTGCTTTAACAAAGGAACAGTTTTCTCTCAGCAGCCCTCTATTAAATACAATCTCTAAACTGATAAGGAATAAGGATTCCCATATTCCTGTACAGCAGCTGCAGCCAGAGCTGTACCTGTGAGCAGGGCCCTTATTGACCAGAAGGGGAAAGAACATAGGCAGACCCCACACCTATGTGAAATCCCCCTGAAAGCGTTTCAGGGAAATGGAGAATTTAATGGGCAAGCTGGGCTTCTACCATTACCAACCCGCACCGTCATACAGGAAAGAATATGGCCACGTGCTACTTTTTTTCTTCACATAAAATTTTCTCCAGTATGAAGTTATTTTTAACCAAACTTCTCATCTGGCTTTTACAGATGTTGCTCAAGGACTAGAGGAGAATACAGCAAGGCGGAGACCACCTCATTATAATGCTCATCACAAAGCATAATAGATGCCCCAGATCTGATCAGTGCTCTTAGCATGACTGACTGAACGACTGAAATGGATAGAAACTGCTTCCCGTATTTCTCTCTTGACACCAAATCCACAAGTCACTTTGAAAAGGATTAGATGAAGTTCAGACAAGTATATGCTAAACAGGTGGACCCTGAGGGAGTTTTGCGATATCTCATCACTTCTTCCACTCATTAATGATAGGACAATATATTTCCAACACTTTGTGGTCTTTAAAGATACTGGTTTTTTTTTAAACAGAAGTAAAAGGAATAACCAGGCTCACCTGCTCCCTTTCTCATTGAAACAAGCCTACACTGGCTGTTCAAAGCATGTCTGAATTTGCATTTATCTTACTGAGAAACAATCCATTACCAGCAGCTAATGATCTTTTTTTACCCTAATGAATCTACCTGGAAGGGAATCTACCTGGGACTCCATGTTGTTCACAGTTATTAAAACATGAAAGCTGGACTATGATGTCAATTACGTCAGCTTTATGAACTGGAATTAAGTCAGACAACACAAGTCTATCCTTATACTAAAGATGATGCACACAGAAGCTATTCCCACTGCACGAGCCACACTGCAGAGGGGCAGGCCCAAAGGGCAGCTTTGGCATAAGGAAACACGGGTGCCCAGAAAAGTGAAAATAACCCACAGGGACGCTTGTGAAAGCACAGGCAGAAGGTTACCTGCTCCAAGCCAAGCCTGCACATGATCTCCTATGGACAGACATGATCACAATATGGGGCAGCTTCTTATTCTTTCTGCTGCTACTTGCAAAAGTCACATTCCCCTTTGAAAGGAAATGCTGTCCTTTTACTGTGGGCCAATCCACTGGCTGTTTGCTGCTGGAAATACTCACTTTTACCTCACAGTAATAATTTAACACTTTAACTGGAATGTTTAACTGGAATTAATTGATTTTCCTGTTCCTTCAGTGCTAGGCCTTTCCTAGCCTAGTGTTAGGCTTTGACAGTTCCCGCTCTTCCCAGCACATCAGGAGATGGACATTATTGCATGGTTACAGAGACTTCCCACCTAAGCACCCAGATCCTTAGTGTCTCCTCAAAGAGGAGAGCCCACAAGCTTTACATGATATGACCTCTAAGAAAACAAAACTCTATGCTTTCTCACTTTTCTTTCTCATTAACTAAAATGAGGAGCAGAGCTATATTGCAGCCTTGTGGCAATTAGCACCAGGCAAAGGAGAAGATATCCAAGCAACAATAGCACCAAGAGCCTTTACTCAGTACCTGGTGTGAGGTTTACTGAATAACAATAATAAAAAATACTTCTACTTTGCCATGTGCAATTTTGCTTACCTCCCTTTTAATTTGAGGAGTACTGTTCAAGAAAGAGTATTATAAACAGCAACTGGAATACAATAAACAAACTGTCAACATCTGTAAACCTGCCTCTTTATTGGACTGGTGTCAGTTAAGGTAAAATAAAAATTACAATCTCTAGGTAAGAAAAGTTATATAAGTAGGTGAGTAGGTTTAAAAACAAAACACAGATCTCAGAAAGCTATGTTCACTTGTCAAAGCAAGGGAGGCTAGGTCTGAATATGATTAAAGCCTTATTTTTTTCCCCAAAGAGTAGAGATTTAGACTTGCTGAAGTCTGCATATTTAAAATACACAATAATAAAGATGACCTATTGAGTCATCACTAATTATTTTGAAAGAGCAAATTGTTTATTTATAATGAAATTGACATTTATGAAGAAAGACAAGAAGGACTCATAGGAGAAGAAGCAGTCTTTGGGGTTTGGAGGTCTTGTTTTGTTTTTCTAACTAATTCATTTCACTTCAACTCCATTTTTAACTTCAGAAGTACCATATTTCAAACATTTCCTTTTTGGCTTCTCCTACTGTTGCCTTTAGAACTTATGGCAAACCTTTCACACTTTAACAAGATGTCAATCATTAATGCGATAGTCCTACCTATTAAACAGATAGAACTAAGTGTTATAACATAAAATGAAGCCTTCGAGCTGCCCAGTGGTCAAATGTCACAAACACCATTTTTTTTAGCATTCTGGATAATGTTGGGTCCCCAACAACAGTCAAAATTAAGAAGAATTGTGTTGAGTTTTCATAAAGAAGAGGACTCTCCCTGGGCTGCCCTGCCTGGATAACAATCACAGCTGCATTGCTTTACCCTCCTCTCCTAAATTAACTCTCTTCTATAATCAGACTTATTGCTTATCTTCAGTTTAGCCCAGTATCCTCTTAACACACACAAACACAAGAACATCCCTGCTGGATCAGACCAATGGTCAGCCCAGCTCAGCATCTTCTGGGACAGTGGCCAAGACCAGCCCTAAGGGAGAAACCCATAAAGACAGTGGCAAACGGCAGGACAAACAGTAGGATCAAGCTTCCCTGCTCCCAGGCATTGAGAGTTCAGAGCTTGAGATCATGGAGCTATTTCTTTGTGTTTCAGAGCCTGCAACAGACTGGACACTCACTGAGGCTGGTGGGGACTTCCAGAGATCCCCCAGTCCATCCTCTTGCTCACAGCCAGCTCAGCTGTCACAGATTGCTCAGGGCCATAGCCAGTCAGGTTTTGATTATATCCCAGGACAGAGACCATACAACCTCATGGCAACCTGTCCCAGTGTTTAACCACCTTCACTTGAAAAAAATGTTCTTTCTTACATTTCTTAAACTTTTTGTAGTCACATGCGGCTGCAATAAATTCCAGATCCTGCCCGTGCACTGCCTGAGGAGCTAAGCATAAGGCTGCTGTATGGGGTATGGATTATAATAAGGGCAATGTTTCTCATGTCCTTCTACATGCTGCACAGGAACACTGCTCTAGCTTAATGTGAAGTGGTGATCTTAAAAAGGTTTGAAGATCACAGCAACGGTCTTAAGACCAGAGCATTCATTACTTTTATTGGAATATTCTATGATACTTCATTTTTCTGGGTTCTGGACTTTCTCCATGCTGTCCATAAGGATTCCTTTCTTTGCCTTTGTCATGAGCAGCGGAGGCATCTAGCATTACCCCATAATATCCAGAGAAGCAAGATAATTCTGTTTACCACTGGTTTCTAATCATAAATGCCAAACTATTTCTCATCTCTCAGACTAGAAAAAGTCAGTCAAAATGCAATTATTTGCCAAAAGGTAAATAACCTTTTGATGGCATCTTCCATTCTTGGAACTATTCTCATAAATAGATTTTTGCTCTTATGACGCATCTGTTGCATTTATTTCTCCCCTTCCTATGAGACTCCCCATCTGCTGCATACATCTGAAATGGCATCTGATAATTCTTGCTAAGAAAGCAGCCTTATCTATTCCAGTTTTCGGATTCACATTTTCATAAAAATCAGCACAAATAGAGAAATACATTAGGGAATCAGACCTAGCGTTCTGCAATCAGAAAATATCCTTGTCCACGTTAACAAACAAAAACCCTGGGGCTTTGGAGATGGTGGAAGGTTTCATCTGACAGTACAGTTCACAGAAAAGTATGTGTTTAAAGTAAGATGAATAGAAGGAGTTGACCAATCACTTGTTATTCAGAGGAACAAAAGAGTTTGTCATGAAAAGGCTTAAGCCACTGGTGGTCTTTCACTGTGGTTAGTTAAGATACAAAGAGACTAGTCAGAGTTATATTAAAGATGGAAGATCGAGTAGGGACAAAAGCTAAGACTGCGTGGCTGTCCTCAGCCCCTCATGGAGTTTGTTGCCGAGTTTTATACTGGCTCTTGAGAAGGTTCCATTTCTTCTGGAAGAAAAGTTAAGTGAACAATAAAGCAGTTTTTCTTACCTTGGTTGAAAGATGGATAAAAAGGGTGGAAGTTACATTGTATTGAGGCCATAAAAAGATTACAGGGATTAAGGCAAATATGGTACACCATCCAAAATAAACCATGCACCATATCTAGTGGTAGTGCTACTCAGAACAGCTCTTCTCATGCAGAGCCATCCCTCTAGACAGCCTGAAGACAACCAAGTGAATTTTCTTCCTGTAACTATGAGAACCAGGAAAAAGAGCTAAAATTCCCATATAGTAAATTAAATTTCAACAGTTTGAATGTTAACATGGCTCCCTAGTTACAAAAGATTTGCTATAAAAATTATACTTGTATTAACAATTAATTTTTGGATGTTTATAAACTTAGAAACTGTTACAGAAATGACAAATCAAAAATACTGGCTGTAGGCAAACCACCATCTAATGTTCTTCTGATAATTACAATTAGGGAGCTTAATGAAATCCAGCATATCAGATTAGTTTCACAATCCCTACACCTCCGACTTGGGCTACCATGACATCTTCCAAGAAGTGTGGAGCAAATGGATTAGAACTACAGACTAATTTCATGGTTTTCCCTTCCAAATGATTTTCATGTACTTTCCAGCAACATTTAAGAAAATATTTTGCAATTAATTGAAAATAATTTAGTGCTTTCACCAAATTATTCCTCAATGAGTCTAAAGCAGATGCACTTCCCTTTTCCCATGTGCCTTGATAACTTTTCTGCATGCAGAGACATGCACTTAATTAAAACTTTCCATCGAAGTGGCATTAGCTAGACACACAAGGCATACCAAGTCGCTCTCAGGCTTCCTGCCAGCAGTGCTGGTGCTTTCCTTCATTTACTTTCAAGTGTCAGCAAAACAAGCAATTTATGACCACATGAATATGGAGCCAACAACCTATGTCCACTTTCTGGTGCAATACAGCACAGACCACAGCCGCAGCCGTTTCATTGGTCCCCTTCCCTCGCACTGGTTCCTGTTGCCAAATGCAGAATCAGAACACACTTCACTAGGTGTCTTCTCTAACACCGTAATAAAATAAATCACCAGTATGAGTGTTCAAAAAGGTGTCAGGGAACAGCATGAACAAATTGCATTAGCAGACAACAGGATTTGTGAGATACCTACTATTCACCATGTTAAAATTTTATCTGGAGATAAAATTTATCTGGGCTTTATAGACACGAGCAGGATGCAGACATTTCACATTGTGAAATGAGGTTTGTTTTTTATCAGGATATTGGGATGTTTGCTAAGAAATAAAGATAAAAGGGGAAGAGCTTTCTGCTCTGACATAGCAGCATGATTGTGGGCATGGATTTATAAAAACATCCGAAGAAAGGGAGACATCTGAGAAATCATGTAATTGCCAGAAGCATTTGAAAAGGTCTGTAGGACACAACAACTCTCAATATGTGGTACCAGTTCTCTTCGGAAGGATCCAGAAAGGTATCTGGCAAGCAACCTCTGAGAGAAAATGCATTTCAGTCCACTGCGTAGCTATTCTTACCTGTGAAAGATGCAGCAGAGTCTAGATGCCACTTAGCTCCATGAGGTGCTGATTGTCATACCTGTGCCTTTCACTTTTAAGTTGAAATTAAACTAGAGTGGTTTTAAATTAAGGCTAGGTTTCATGTGTGGCAGCACTGATAATTCTCCAACCTACAGATTTAATTTCCTACAAATGAAAAAAAAAATGAAGTTATTTTTACAGCTACAATCTAACAGGAACAGTTCTGCTAAGACTAGAAACAACTGGAGATATTTGCAGGGCACTGAGGCCCAAGCTCAGCACAAAATCTGAGCATGAGAAGAAGTCCATCCTCATCTGGGAAATATCTTCATGCTTTCCTGTGCAAGAGGAAATGAATGAACTGGGGCATGAGTACCTCCAACTGACTTTATCACACAGCAAGGCTGACCTTCAGTTTATACCTTGGCATATGTTTTTCCAAATGCATTTCTTGCAAACGAAAACTAAACAACATTTTCCCCATCTTGCATACTCTTGATAAAGAGCACTGTTAGAAAACTGAGGGGAAATCCTGACTTCTAAAATAAGAGCAAAAAAATTGCACTGACTTCAGAATGCCAGGGGTTTCCCCTTCCATGGGAGCTTAAACAGGGTGTAAAAGGGAACATACCCCTGCACACTGAAGAGCCCAGCCACATATATGACATATCTTACAGATTTTTGCTCAGAAACTCTTTGCCTCCTGAGTTTTCTAAAGCATAAGGGAACTGGAAACACAACAAGAAAAGTGTCTGCAGTTTTGTTCACGGATTAATTGCTTGAGATCAACTGCAGAAGTAAATAAACACACTTCCCTTCCCATGCAAAGAAAAACAAACAAAAAATCCAATCACTGAGATGTTGGGTCCTCTTTGTAATTTCAAGTACCAGCTGCTTTTGAAGAAGGAACTTAAGGTATTAAAGGTTATAACTGAAGAGCTAGTGTAATCCTATAATTAAAGAATCCGCAGGCAATCATCAGACACTCTTACAAAAAAATCCAAGATATAGCACAGAAACACATCAGGAGAGTTAAATAATTCTGAGTATTAGAGCTACAGCATGAGGCTGGTGTAGAAATGGAGATGACTTTCTCTGACAAAAAAGACACATGCCAGGTAGGCTGCTGAGCTCGTGCAAATGGCTTTGAAAGGCTCCTCAAGAGCCTTATTGTAAAATAGAATTCTGTAAAAATAATTGAGAAAACACCAAGCACTTAAAATAAATTTAAACATTTTTAAATGTCTTTTATATTTTCATTTGTAAAAACACATATTATACCCAAACATTAATTTTCATCTTATAATTAAGGATGCAGTTCCTTGAAGGAAATTTTTAAGAGTTGTTCACCATAGCTTATGGGTTTTTTTTCTGTTTTTATTTCTATATATATGAATCAAAATTTTTGATCTAACAAATTCTAAAAATCTAAAAAATCTAAAAATATGTATTTTCTATATTTTGATATGTGCAACCACTTTATTGGAGCTTAAGCTCCAGTATATGAACATTGATTGGGCTTTTTACATTGCACTGGCTCTGGCTGGGATGGAGTTCATTTTCTTCATAGCAGCCCATATGGTGCTGTGTATTAGATTTGTGATTAAAACAGTGTTGTTAACAAATCAATGTTTTGTCTATTGCTTATGCAATGTCAAGTCCTTCTCTTGTTTCTGACTCTGTCCCCCTACTATGTATCATCCTCCCTCGCAATGGAGTGTAGACAAGAGAGTGGGAGGACACACAGCGGTACAGCTGACCAGAAAGGACCAAAGGAATATTCCACACTCATACGAAGTTGTGCTTAGCCATAAAAGCTGAAAGGAAGGAGGAAGATAGGGGACACTCTTGGTTACATCATTTGCCTTCTAATGTAACTGTTAGATTTGTTGAGGCCCTGCTTTCCAGAAAGTGGTTAAACCCCCGCCCGCCAATGCGAAGCAGTGGATGAATTCCTTATTTTCCTTTGTTTGTGCACTTTCGCTTCACCTATTACTCTGTCTGTCCATGATCCATCTTCTAACCCTCCTTCTGTTTTCCCCCCATCTCATGGTACAATGGAGTGAGAGAATGGCTGTACTGGTGTTTGGTTGTTGGCTGAGGCAAACCCACCATATAATTTGTAAACTCTGCATGACTTTTCTTGCAGATTCATGGCAAATCAAATTTTTGTTATCTTACTACTTTACTAGTTAAAAATTGCTACTTTGGGGTTTAGTTTCATTATTACCAGAGGAAGTAAAAAAAAAAACCTATCAAAAACCCTCTTCCCTCCAGTAGAAGGAGGAATATTAAGAGAAGAGAGACTCATGGAAGCTAATAGAAGATAAGGTTTCAAAAAGTATATGTTTAAGGCAGCTACTGCATTGAAGAGGCCCAAGTGCAGAGTCCTGGATGGACTTGGTCACAAGGATGTCATTAAGCATTTTTGTGAATTGAGTCCAAGTGGGTGAACTGAGTGCAAGAGGCAGAAGGTGCACATCAGATGCTCAGACAAGGTAAAGACAGAAAATAGGAAACTGGGTGCAAAGGGATCAGAGATAGTGAGTGGCAAATACCAAATCCAATGAAAAGAGCAAAACTAAGTAGACAGAAGATCTGACAAAGGAGACACCTGAAAAGATAAAGAATTGTCAATCTACAGGGAAGCTGAAGTTCTGGAGCTACAAACATGTAAAGCTGTCAAGAAATACAGAGAACTTGGCCCCGCACATCCGGGATCAACTGTCAGTGGGGTAGTGTGAATGTTTTAGGTGAAGAAGAAAAATCTTCCCTACTGCTAACTGATGTGAGCAAGCAATCACTTATAACTGGATCAACGCGCCCAGGTCCACTTCCTCCTCTTCTTGCTTACTCACACCTAGAATAAATGCTGCTGAGAGAAGCTGTGGGTTATCAGAAGAGAGCCACACTCTATGTTAGAAGGATAAATTCTGCAACAGAGGGACCATGTATTGCACTGAAAGCTTGAGTTACCCCTTCTGAGGAGTTACGTGATCTATTCATAAATCTGAACTCTCATTAAGAATAGCATAGGCTGGAAAAAAATGTCCAGGTATGTAAAAGAGAATAAAAAAAACACCTTGAAAATCAAGAGACAGTCAGTATAGGAAGTTACATGTTCTGTTGCCCTATATACATCTGTATACTAGACTGTCTGTAGAAACCAAGTCCTGCAGCTGCTTTGCCATTTTGCATTATTCAGCCTCCAGGCCCTGAAGCAATTAAGCAGTCCAAGATATTGGAAGTTCATATTTAAGAAAGAGAAGTAAACAATCTCAATAAATACTAGTTTGCAGCACACTACCACAACTAAGTTCGGCAGTGAGAAAGATAATTCCATCATGAGCAGAAGAGACAAAGTATGTTACAGTTTCATTCAAGCAGTGTCATTTCCCACTAAAAAGCAAAAGAAAGGGGATAGCGAGCACCATGCAAATTTAGATCAAACCAGATAATTAATTTAGTAGACTTACAAATCACAAAGAAAATTTTGACACATGATCTTAGTGTTTAGAATTTTTCTGGCCATCCACTGGCCATGCTTTAGAACCTGGCAGAGGTATCAGAACAAACACAGGAACAGTCCAGGACTAATGCCAATAAAAAAACCCATGAAAATTAGAAAGCATGTGTAAATGTAGCCTTTCTGCAGCTAAGGGGAAAGAAGAAACCAGGCTTATATTATCTTCAAAATTCTAGAATCTGTTCATATCAGAAGCTTATAAATAAACACTATTTCCTTAACTTTCTAATCAAGAACAGATATAAAAATAGAAAGTCAGTAACTGTCAGTGTCTCAAAAGCTGATGTGTCTTTTCAAATCTCTTCATCTTCCCTCTAAACCAGTCATCTTACTTGCCCAGCTCAGCTAAGATGATAAACATGCCAACATAAGTAAACACTGGATGAAAGGTTGGTTTTTCTACTTGTCCCAGGACTTCAATTGCTGCTGACAGACCTGGCCTAAGAAAAGTTACTATAACTTTCCAGGATGTCTGATTTGAATATTTGGAAAGAAAATTGTTTTCCTCCAGAAACAACCAGTGTGTTACAAAACTCCTGTGCCACTGGACAAGGTTGTCAGCACTGCCACCATTCACACAACCTGGCCATCCACCCAAGCACCAAACCAGCCATCTGAACCTAACAGAAGCTACCAGCTGCACTACCCACCAGTGCCTCCACTAGGCTGGAGTCACACCCTATAAATAAAACGCTGTTCATAAAGAAGACCACAACAAAAACAAATCCCAAGTTCATATCAGGGTGATCAGGATGCCTGGAGATCAGAGCCCTTTCCTCTTTTTGTTCGTCTTTTTCTTTCCTCCAAAGCAGTTTGAATTAAACCTAGTAACACCAGCTCTCAACAGCCTAAGCACTGGCAATATATCACACAAGCTCCAGCTGTTGTCTCAGCTTGATGGGCCTTCTTGAGGTTTAAAACAATGGAGGGAGGTGGTACCACATACTTATGGCAGAAGAAACTCAGACAGACTTGGATGTGGCAGCTAACTTCTACTTAGCCAGAGATACTAGTGATAGTTTATGCAGTTCATTGGACCAAGATGGTACGCTCCACAAGCCCTGTTCAAGCATATGCCAAATGCAAGGGACAAATGGATGCAGCTCCAGAAATGCAGTCATACAGCAGAAACACTTCAGCAAATGTCTTCATGATTCTCACCTCCCATTTCTCACAATTGCTTCCTTCAGTCTGTTAAACTCACTTAGGGATTAAATAGCTGGGCACTAGATTGGTCACTTAGGCCATCTTTTTAAATGCTACAATCCAGGCTACAGAAGGAGAAGTGAGCACCCAGGAGAAATACTCTCCAGTTGTGTGGACGTAGTTTAAATCAGTTACACAGACTAATGTTTCCAAACTAAAGAACATATATCACCACAGGTTAGAGTACTCCTGAACACTAAGATGCCACTGGTAGGTAGACAGAGCTTATTGCAAATCCTGAGGGTGTACTAATTTGGAGCCTACCTTTGCAGACCAACTTCCATACATAAGACCGATTTCCACAAAATAAAAATCCCTTCTCTAAAGCCATTTACATACTTTACAGACATTCATTTACATACTATCCCCTTCCACAGGAGGACAATGGTATCAGCAATTGCTCTTGCAAGACTGTACACAACATGAATAACATAACACATCAGAAATTCCTTGGTATATGTACTGAACTCTGCTATTTAAATGCTGGTTTCTACTGTAGATTTAATTAATTGGAGAAAAAATAACATGATAGAAAAAAAGATTAAAGCAGAATACAAGACAACACAGAGAAACCACAACAGCTCGGTATTCAAAAGCATGGGATCAGCTCTCAAGTTAAATTGAAATCAAAAGGAATTCACCTCTTCGTTAATGATGTCAGTTCAAACTAACAACACAGCTTCTTATAAAGCAGCTGAGAAGTACTTTCCTCACATATGAACTTTGTCAAAGCTGTTCTGATAGGACATTCACTTTTATCAACGTCATTATTCAGTCCATTCATAGAATCATAGAATGGTTAGAGTTAGAAGGGACCTTAAGAATCATCAAGTTCCAAACCCCCTGCCATGGGCAGGGACACCTCCCACTAGACCAGGGTGCTCAAAGCCCCATCCAGCCTGGCCTTGAACACTTCTAGGGATGGGGCACCCACAACTTCCCTGGGCAACCTGTTCCAGTGCCTTAGCACCCTCACAGTGAAGAATTTCTTTCTTTCAATCTAAATCCACCCCCCCGCCCCTTCCAATTTAAAGGCATTACCCCTTGTCCTATCACTACACTGCCTGACAAGAAGTCCCACTCCAGCTCTCCTGTAGGCTCCCTTCAAATACTGGAAGGCTGCTAGAAGGTTTCCCTGGAGCCTTCTCAGCCGGTCTTCATAGGAGAGGTGCTCCATCCCTCTGATCATCTATGTGGACCTTCGCTGGACCCTTTCCAACAGTTCCTTCCATGGATTATCCACTAAAAATAAACTTTGTATGCCAAATTAAGAGAAATTAAGAGAAAGGTATAAATACAGAAGTTGAGATACTATATACCTGATATCTCTAATCTCCAGATCTTTGGAAGTTAATTCAGTTCCTTTGTCAGAATTTTGTTAAATGTTTTATAGAGATTATAATTAGCAACGTGTTATTAGAACTAATTTAAAACTGATTTTACAAGAAAATAAATCATAAATCTTCTTTCCTACAGAAAAAATAGCTTTATTCCTCATGATATTTCCAAGTAAATACAATATAATTTCATTAGGAAGAGAATTAATGTATCAAACCAAGATTTTTAAAAATTCTCAATAGTTTTAGGCAGTCTATTTGTAGGACTTTATAATTTTTAAAAATGATCAATAAAACCTCAATATTTTCTTGTTCACAGTTAACAGTCCTCCAGGAAAATTAAATTCAAATTGCACTGTGATTGGGAGAACAAAGTACTGACAAGTACTCAATCACTGCCTAGCTAAAATATGGTACCAATCTCAAGAACACTTGATGTTATTTCCCAGTTTACACATAAGAGGCTAGTATCATAGAAGTCCACTCCTCCTCTTTCTCTCCTGGAAGCAAGAAATCCTCTGGTTTTTGTCTGTGGCTCAATACAGTTTGCGTGAAATGAGAAGCAGCAGAATACAGGACACTGGAGAGGCAAAGAACTTCTGTTCCCCAGATGTGCCTTTTTTAATAAACCCTCTTATTTGCAGACATGAAAGAGAATTCCATATTGTCCGTAATATTCCTTAAGAGGAATTTTCATTTGCATAGTAATCAAGATTCAATGTGGGAGAAAAAATAGATAAAGAATGAAAGTGAAATTTCAAGGCAACCAGTCAAACACAACTCTTCATTTTGCCATTGTTTTATAATGCTGAGAAAAGACAGACTATCCAGAGAGTGAAAGAATGTTTAGATCAGCCCAGAAGGAGTTCATACGGGGTAATTTTCAACTGTGGTAAAACTTACTAACCCACCTGAATATAATGTAATATAGTCATTTATTTCACTTAGCAGAAAATCTTTGGTTAACTTGATTGTTAATATTCTACAGAGACAATCAATTAAATGCTGAAATCCTCAAATGGGAAGTTTGCAATTCTGTTACTGTACCCTCAGTAACAATTGTCTTAAATTCATCATAATGACAAAACAACAAATTCTGTACTTACCTAAAAATAAGACCAACGGTTACTTTTCCTGAAAAGGTACCCTAAAAATATACTGTATTTGCAGTGCAGTAGGGTAACAGTCTGGAATCAGATATGAATCCCACTCCAGACAGACACAAGATACCCCATTGAATTTGTTGCCATCCAAAGTGGCAGCACCCACACTTGCAGGAGCAGAAGGGACTGGGCAGCTCCTGGTATCACTCTGACTCGGAGGAGGCTGCAGATCATGCTGAAGCCTTGGGTAACTGGTGCAGGAGCTGATGCTTTAGAAAACCAGACTGCTTTTTTGTGTCATTTGCCGCTCCTGATTCTGGCAGGCATGCAAGATGCTGCTTAGTATGTGCTACTTCTTAAAGGCCAGCTAGTCTCCCCTCTTCCCAACAACTCGGAAGAGGTGAGCTACTTCTCTGGGTACCAGATTAAAGGTGCTCTTCCACTGCACGGGGCAAGCATTTCACTAGGCTGACAGGTAACTGGGCACAAGTGTTGAAGTCCTTGTCTATCTTGTACTAAAAACCTAAAAGTTCATCAACAAGCAAAAAATCCAGAGAGTTCACACAGGAAAGGAACAGACTGTAATGTCTTTGTTCCAGAGAAATCACACTCTCTTCCAGAAAACTCATCGGTGCAGAAGCTGGTACCTGGCTAAGTCCCTGGGGTTCCACACAGCTTGTGCTGCTGCAGGAATCGTGCAGGAAGCAAGGCCGTGCTGACAGGTACAGGAGCAGAACTGCACCACCTGATGCTCAAACAGAGCACTTAAAGAGTGCAGGAAGTAGAAACCATGGATTTGAAACTGTTGATTTTTGAGACATTTGGGGTAAGACACTGATTCGTGCAGAATATGAAAAAGAGGCTATCTTATATTCAGAATGGACGCCTTAAAATAGCAGAAAAGAAACTATCTTACAGTGGTGCTTTGTTGTCCTGGTGTTACTTTCTGTACCCAGGAAGTAGGAGGGATGCCCTCAAGCACTAGTACAGTGCCTTTGGCAGTCTGTTGTGACCCATAATGCCTTGGGGATATTAATTACCTTTGTGCTACATGGCCTGTATGCCACACGTGTCAATTACAGTAGACCAGAGCTGTACAGCAAAGGAAAACTAAACAATATAATAGAAAGAGCAATATATCTAGCTGATGCATTTTGTAAAACAATACATTTAGTGACATTTGATGACATTTACATTTAAAATGTAAAATTTTCAGATTAGAGTAATGACAGCCACACTATTTTTTGGAGATGAAAAGCTTAACAACAAAGGTGAAAACTGACCTCTTAGTACCAAACATGATGGTGTGGGCTTGTTTCACATTCAGGAATGCACTGCTCTGCACAGGCTATTTCTTGACCTGGATAAGAAGAGAGAAAGAGATTTTTAGATCAAGCAATTCAGGACCTTGATTTTAATATCCTGAACAATAAGTACATTAGTAAACATCTTCCACTGCAACTTCAGAGAATACCTGTCAGTTTTACCGAAATGCAAAGGTTAGCAAAACAATGTACAAATCACTGCACACCCTCCAAGCCACCCTAGGCAAATTTAAGTAGAGATGCTCTGTGTCCCTGCTGTGCTAATGGCTGTGACAAGTGTGTTGCTGCTGCACCCTATGAGCTTGGCCCTCCCAAAGCAGTAGCTGGCTATTCCCAGCAGCAGCCCTGATGTGAAGGTGCCAGAAGGAGATTGCCAAACTGCTGCACAAACTGGGAAACAGCAACCATGAAGAGCAGCCCAGGCAGCACTCTGGGTGCCCTGCACGCTCCCAGCCCCACAGAGTCCCTTTTGCAGTCCCTGTTCACAGTGCTCTGGTCCTTCACTGCCTAAGGAGCAGCTAAATAGTAGCTGGAAAGCACAGGCAAGCACTAGCCCCTCCGTCTCAAGGCTTCCTCCACCAGGTCCCTTCCCACGAGCCTGCAATGGCTCGGGACCTTGGTTCACTTCCCTTGCCAATGCCATCACACACACTCACTGCCCTCACATGGAATTTTGATGCTACTGAAACCTTTCTGCCCTGTTCCTGAATGTTCATTTCAAAGCAAAAAGACACAGTTTACAAAAAAAAATATTAAAAAAAATAAAATCTATCCAAGTTTAGTTGATATTTAAATGTAAATGTGCAATCTAAATACACCTGGTTTTTTAATCAGGAAGAAGCTGCGATTACATGATCTTGACTGACAGGAGGATTTTTGTCTACAAATACCCCCCTAAATTTATAAGATGCTCAAGGGGACTTCACATCTCCATGTCACACAAGATAAAGTGACACCAGGTAAAATGTCTTGTTGCCTCCAGGCAAGGAAGTGCTATTTTCATAGCGCCACATTTCATCACGAGTTTGGGCAGTGACATTTTTCTCTCGATTCCCAGTTGCTCTTGAGGCGTTACATTTTTTGTTTTGCATAGGGTTTTTTTTTGTTTTGTTTTTAATTGGTGTAACTCCTTCACTTGTACAGCTGTAACAGAGTCAAAGGGAACCTCCCTCTTCCTGTCCATGTTCTCTTGTTCCAGAATCACAGCCTTGCAGCTGGGCAAGCAGCACAAATATCATCAGCCTGACTACATACATTTTCCTTCCCCCATGATTATTCCTCCTGCCACTCACCAACATCAGTGTTTTTACACTGTGAGCCTGACAAATGCATGGTCCAAGTTAGCTGTCTTGATTGGGAATTTCCAAAGCCTCTAAGTTAGCCACGCGTCTACTCCAACTGAAAACCAATGGATGTAGGGCATGCACATTCCCTGTATGTCTTAGGAAATCCCACTCCAGTTACCTATGTATGACTGTCAGGCTAACTGGGAGCCAGAGCAATGCCTACACTGTCAGATACGCAGCTCAGAGATGGAAAAAGCATGAGATTAAGGACTGCAACTCAGCCTCTGCCAAGTGCACACATAAGTATCTCAAGCCTTTTAGAAAACCGATTATACAATGTGGAGCCTGTATCGTAAATGCACTACAAAGATCCAAGTCAGTGGTTCCATTCCTCTAAAAAGCACCAAGGTTCAATCTCCTTAATTTAATTTTCAGAAGTATTTAGGTTGTGACTTGGAAGTTCAGGACTCTCATTTGGAAATGATAGAGTCATTTATGATCCCAGGAGCATCAGTGGAACTTTGACATTGAAAATTTTAACACTGGTTTATTCAACAATTGAACTGTTAGATGATCATCTATTGATCATCTAGATGAATATCATTGATTATTATCATCTGTCACCTACTCCCACTAAAAAGCACCATTTCCAAGCATGTATTACATATTAAGCATCTTACATTAGTAGGTAAGACTGCCTTTTTTGTTTGTAAAAAACTTTAACTAAAGGGCTCCAATGTTTTCTGGCTCTTGGATATAAATAATAATGTTAGTGATGACATAAAGGAATATCGGAGAAGCTATTCAAGGAAACCAATAGGTATAAAATTACTGAAGCATCCCCCCCTTGAAAGTGACTGGTGCAAAAGTCAAAAGAGCAAGAGGCTGGATATGTTGCCACCTATGTCAGCAGAAGCTTCGCTGGCAGCATTATCTTCCCTTTCCTTGAGGCACAACTATCTTTTTTTTTTTTGAAAAAAAAATGACTAATAGGGCTGCCCAATATATTAAACAAAACATTAATTTGGACTTTGGATTATTTTTTCCCTTGCACAGAAATGTTTCCCACAGCATTTCACTGGCTTAATGAGAGTAACTATGTCAGCTACTGCCTTTCAGCTGAACCTCAACCCCTCTCTGGTGGAAAGTACTGTCCCCAGGGCAAAATGGTAGAACAACCTGGGAGAAATATCCTCAATGTCCTCTGGACAGCCTCATCAAACTACTAAGGAAGGCTGTTTAAAGTACCCAGACTCAGTTTGCACTGGAGCCGATGAGAAATACCTTTTATCTGCTTGCAAATAAATTCTGAAGGCTACAACTTCCAGAATGAGAAACTTCTAGTAACAATTGTGATTTCTAAAATGACATCTTAAAGATGCCATTTTATACAGTAGAAGTGACACAACAACTCAGTAAAGCTATTCACTTACACCAGATATATTTAAGCATAATTTACTGAGATTTACACCGACTGCTCAAACCCATGCAAATCTGAGTAAACATATCAAGAACAAAAATGTTTTCCAGTAAGAATCAAATGTATTATAGTGATAAATACGGCATAAAATTTCATACAAAATTACAAAAGAAGATCTTTAGCAATGATCTGGAGGGGGCAATGGACTGCACTGCTACTAAATTTGCAGATGGCACCAAATTAGGGGAGACCAGTTGATATGCTTAAGGGCAGGACTGTCATTCAGGGAGACTTGGACAATCTCATCACTGAGCTGACACTTGGACAGGCATGAGCTGACACAAACCTTATGAAATTCAGCAAGGACAAAAATACAAGGTTCTGTACTCAGGAAGGAAGAAACTCTTCCAATGGCATAGGATGGGTGCTGCCTGGCTGGAAGGCTCTGGAGATAGCAAGCTGAGCATGAGCCAGCAGCGTGCCCTGGCAGCAGACAGACAACAGTAACCCACGCTTCATTAGCGGGAGCATGGCCAGCAGATAGAGGCCATCAGACAATTCCAGTGGAACTGGAAGCAGTGGAACCCACTGCCCAGAAAGGATGTGCAGCCTCCCTCCTTCCAGTTTTTCAAAACCCATCTGAATAAAGCCCTGAGCAACCTGGACTGATCTCACAGCTGACCTTGCTTTGAGCAGGAGCATGGGCTAGACCCTTTCTGAGATTCCCCTCCAACTGGAGTTAGCTGGGACCCTATCACTCTATGCATAAAGAAGGGGAAAAAATGGAAGGAGACATGAAACAATGGTTGAAGTTGGGATAGCTAATATAAAATGCTGGTACAAGTATGATGACAGGATGACTACACATGATTTTTTGTTTTAAGGAAATAGCAAGAGAACAGTTGAAAATTTCTCTTCTGAAAGGTTAGAAAAATAAATTATATTAAATTCACTTCAGAAGAGATAGTATATTCAGTATATTTATATATAGGACTAAAAGCAGCAAGGAGGAACAAAATATAAACCTGACTTAATTGAGTTGAAAGACATTGAAAGCTAGGAGGGGACAATAAGCAGATGAGGCAAAACCTGAGAAATAAAAGACCGCTATGCACAGTAATCCTTGAAAAGTAAGAGAGAACAAAATATCTTCCTTAGGTAATGGGAAGTCACAAACCAGGAATCAAATCCAAAGACACTGAGAATTGTTACCTTTGAAGTAAAAAGGACTATACACAGAATTTTACCACTTAAAAAGAAATAACCTAAAGACTGGAAAGGAGTGACTCCAGTCCCCCCAGCACTGGGGTCACCAGGAATACAGAAGCAGTTTCTTAGCAGCATCACTATTCCACTTTTTTTTTTTTTTTTTTTTACAGAAGCCAACAAGTGAACAAGAAAAAAAATAAAAAAATAGAAATAAGAGAGAGAAATCTAGTTCAGCACTTAACCAAGCAAAATGCACATGGACTCACACAGAACAGGTAACACTTAAGTTACAGTATGATGAAGCGACAATGAGAGCTAATGGGGGTGAAAATTTCTGCAGTTCAGGAAAGCTTTGATATACTGTCACATTACAGACAATAGGTCATGCCTTTTGACAGAAGTATGATGGTCACAGCAAAATGGAAAGGAAAATTCTAAGAAAGACTTAGCAGGCAGTTAATTTAGGCTATCTCTGGAAAAAACCTGCTGAGAAACAAATCAGCAGACAAGCAAAGCGTGAAGTTACCTAGAAATACTCCGAATTCTGTCCTTGCTGCAAAGTAATTCCTTAGTGGAAACAAAGCCCCTCCATTTATCAAAACCAGTTACTGCTGTACTTCACTAATCATAATCACTTTAGAAAAAAAACAAAACACCAAACATTACTAATAATGCAAAAGAATCTATGGCTCTTGAACATTATTCAAACTTCACAAGTATGTCATGAAGTGCCCATACTATATTTAACCAATACATGGCTCTAAGTTCTTTCTACTCGCACCCCAAAGGCAGGGCTTCTGTGTTGATGGGTCCCTTCAAGAGACTGCCAATACTACCCAAACATATTCTTGTACATTTCTTTTGCTACCTCTACTTTCATACATTTGAGGATTCTTGAGTAATTCCACCATATGCCACCAGAGATTGAAAACATGTAATCTGGGTATTCAGTGTGTCTCAATGATACAACATTAAACCTAAATACCACAGTTTATTAAAAGGTGTATTAAAATGTGCTGGTACTTAGAAAGTACATTCTGATAAACTCAGCAACTTTCTTAGAGATACCACAAGATGCAGGGTGGGGAGGAAGAAAAGAAAAAAGAGAAGGGTAAGATCAATAAGATCACCTACAGATGCTCAGCAGAACATTATTTGCAGGTCAGCACTCTTCTCCTGCCCTCTGTCTTGAGAACACTGGTGTTGTCTGCTCTCTTCCATACTTAAGGAACTGTATAGACCTCTTTAATCTGAACTGCTGAGAGCAAAGGAGCTAGGTGATATGCAGATATATCCAAAAACATACAAAGCAAACAAAATTCACCTGAATTGTCAAGTACTTTGCCCAGTAGTGTAAAAACAGCTAAGACGTAGCAATGTGAGAAAGTGTTTTACAGCAAGTACATCGGATACTTTGGTAGGATCACATCCTCCCAAAAGCTATGCTTCAAAAACTGCAAGCAACATCTAAGTCAAAGACAGTAGGATCATAGAGGGTTAAACAGAAGAAATGTAATGGTCCATGGATACAAAGTGGGATTGATTACATTTGACCTTAAGCTCTGTGAAACTCTGCCTCACATCGCTTATTTCAGCCTTTTTAGTGTATTGCACAACCAACCATTTCTAATTAAAAGAAATAATGTCTTCAAACCTTTACAAAACATGCAACACATTTATTCTCTACATAGGTTTTTTTTTTTTCCTGGGTTTTTCTTTTTGTTTTTGTTATTATTTTAACACCTGAAGGAAGTACAATTTAAAATTCAAATAAACAAAGGTTGCTTGGCAGCTTTGGAACTAACTTGTTTGTGACTTCTTAAGTAACTAAATGACAAATAAAAATAAATGAGCTAATAAAATGAAGTACCATTCAAATAGAGAAAAATTAAATGTAGTAACTAATGTAAAGGCTGATGTATCTGAAATGTAAATGAAATCTTTAACAGCAATTCTTATGCAGTGAAATAAGCCCCACTGCCATCTGTTGTTAATCAAAGGTCAGTTCACTATCAAGAGTTTAATAAATAATTCATTTTGCCCACTGTAAATCATGCAGCCAACACTATGGCCATTCAGAAGTATTAATTGTGTATTTTTTCAGTAATATGTTTTTCTGATATCTGATGGGCAAGTATTTTAAAAATATAGAAATGAACTTCATCTATTTGATGATGGTGATTATTTCATCTGTCAACAGTCTTTTACAGCAACCACATAGTTGCCAAAGATCTAATACTATTGTCTGTTATGATTACATTTGTAATCCTGTTAATTTAATCTTCTTACACTTCCAGTTTTTTTCTTTACAAATTAAATTATTACTGCTGCATGCTTTTCATTTGAATCATAGTTTCCATGACAGATGTTTTCTTCTTCCAAAATGGAGCTAAATATTTCAGCTTTTAAGACAACAACAACAACAATAAAGAATTACCAGTTTGCTTCCTCAGTTCAGTGACAGTTCTGGTGACCTCATCTGATGATTTCTGTTTAATCCTTTGTTTTTAAACACCCATCTTTCATTCTTTAATATAATATAATCACCAAAGCCTCAGGATATCCTTTATTTCCATTGCTTTCTTTTGTTTCTTTTCCTTCCCTACACTGTACAATACCATCTATGCTTCTTTATTGTGTCGTAGCTAAGCATAGCTTTTACCACAAAGTACACACACTATATACAACATGGCAATGTAGGTGTGCTCTATCACTTATCCTGTTAGACCATTCAACTTTACCTCTAGGTAATTAAAGGCATATCCTAGCTACTGTAGCAGAAGAGAAAAAAAATCTTACCATGCTCTCTTGTGAGCACGCTTAAGGAACATATTGATTTTTTAACAGGACAGATAAAAGCAAACAACCATTTGTCCTAGTCATTTTGCCTTCCTTCACCTTCATGGCAGCACTCACAGCTTCCTTTCCTATGATTTCAGGATAAAGGGACATTTCTCTACATCCTTTAGATAACCATAAAATCTAAGTTCCTCAGAAATCTGAGGTGGAGATAAAAAAAACACAACCAAACCAAAAAACGACACTGCTTCCCATTCTCTAGGCACAGTTGCTGGTGTATCAATATCAATTATTTATTAATAAGTAGTCGATGTGCCTATGAACAGAAAACAGCATGCACACAAAGACACACAGAGAGTAACCAGGACTGATCAGGATTTAATTATTTTTCTTTATTTACAAGGAGTTATAAAGCCTGCTGAAGTCTGGGGGAAAATAACACCAAAAACAAAACCCCCAAAACAACAAAACCCACCAGAATTAAAAAAAAACAAAACCCTGAAAATAATAAGCTAACAAAATAGGCTAAAAAACAGCCTTTCCAAAAGCTCACCTCAAGTCAATGAACACAGATGATACAACTAAATCTTTTGAGACATAAACGGTAGATAAAATGGTTCATTTACAGTTACTGTGAGATGTGAAGTTGGTGCTATTTATCCGCCCCTCTCCTCTGCAGGAAAACCAAGAACATCCCAAGTAGACACAAAAGATTGTGAATTTACCATTCCTCAAAGCTGAAGAAATCAAAAGCACTTGCAGTAGGTGGGCTATTGCTTCCAGGTATAGCTTCATCACAAATTTCCTCCAGTAGGAAGTGAGGTCTTACTCTCTTCAGGCCAATCCCAGTGTTCAGCTCCTAGCTCTCAGTTATGCTGTCCCTTTAGCTGTACAAATATGTCATACAGAACTATACTAAAAACAGACAGCTGGTATTAATCAGATTAATGCCCTCCTTCCAAAAAAAATTACAAATCTTTAAAAATCAGTATTTACTTTAGAAAAAAATTAATAACTCAGATCACTTCAAGATGTAGTTTACAGCACAGCTTGCACTGGCACAAGGAGAGCATCTGTGAACTCTGGAATAGTAGTTTCATAAACAGACTTTAATGTCAATGATCATTAACATTTAAAATCTTTAAGAAATTTTTGTATCCTCTGTAAAATTATATTAATTGTATCCTCTTCTAATGGACATTCTAAAGACAGGTCTTAACCTGCACAGAAAAGACATAATCTCTCAGACTGTGTATCCCACATAAACAGTAAGTATAAAATAAAAAGTGTGTGGCTGCCAGGTGCCCACCCAGCTGTGCTCTTACTCCCCCTCTTCAACAGGACAAGGGGAGAAAATAAGATGGAAAAGTTCATGGGTCAAGACAAGGACAAGGACATTGTTCTCCAATGACCAGCATGGGCAAACCACACTCAACTTGGGGAAATTAATTTCATTGCCACTTAATGGTAACAGAGTAGGATAGTGAGAAATAAAAGCACATCTAAGCCACTTTCCCCTACCTCTTCCTTCTTCCCAGACTCAACTTCACTCCTGATACTTTCTACCTCCCCTCTCAGGCAGCACAGGGCAATAGAGGTTGTGTTCAGGCCATAATGCTTCATTCATGGCACACCTTCCTCCTCAAGCAGTTCCCCTGCTCCAGCGTGGGATCCCTCCCATGGGATCTAGTTCTTCAAGAACTGCTCCAGTATGGGTGCTTTCCATGAGGTACAGGAATGGACTGCATCAGTGTGGGTCCCTCACAGGGTCACAGGTCTTGCCAGATCTGCTGCTCCAGTGTAGGCCACAGTACCTGCCAGGAGCCTATTCCTGTATGAGCTCTCTACAGGCTGTAGCTTCTTTCAGGGTACATTCACTTGCTGTGTAATGGGGTCCTCCATGGGCTGCAGATGACTGTCTACTCCACTGCGGTCCTCCATGGGCTGCAGGGGGACAACTTGCTTCCCTATGGTCATCTCCACAGCCTGCAAGGAATTTCTGCTCTGGCACTTAGAGCACTGCCTCTCCCTCCTTCAAATGATCTTGGTGTCTGCAGAGTTATTTCTCTCTTTTTTATTTTCCTCACTTCTCTCTCACAGCTGCCATGCAGATTTTTTTACCCTTTATTAAATATGTTATCACAGAGGCACCACCAGCATCACTGACAGGCTCAGCTTTGGGCAATGGCAGGTCTGTCTAGGAACCACCTGGAACTAGCTCTGTCCGACAGAAGGGCAGCCTCTCACAAAAGCCACTCCTGCAGCTGCCCCACCATCAAAACCTCACCACCTAAACCCAACAGTCTCACTTCTGACTACAAGCTATTTAAGAAACTGTGAATCAGATTTCTATACATCATTTGGTAATGCTGCAGACAAACTACAACATGTTTGTATAATTTATAGTAGCAGAGGGACAACTGCAGGAATCATAAGTAATTCCACAGAAACAGGGATACAGAGCTAAAACAACTCCTGGGACCAAAGCAGATGAACTGTTCTTTCCTGTACTCTTTTGCACCGTTATGAAACATAGCAGTTCTCTAAGCTCAGTTCAGTATTTCACAAGCATCGTAGTTCTTCGCAGATAAAAGTCCTCTCTCCTCAGAATAAAATGTTAGTTAAATGTGATACATGGCAGGGAACGGAATTATACAGACCTGAGACTAGTCAGCCAAAATAAAGGTAGGCACCTTCACAGGATGAAAAAATGGAGATGAGCTTTGGCTGTAGTTACCTGGACTAATTCAGTACGACTCAAAGTGACAAAGCAGAATATGTCAAGCACATGAGTTTATTAGCTAGCATCATAAAAACATTACATTACCCCATTACAGGTTGTTTTTTTTACCTAATCACAGATGCTACAGACAACAGCAGTAGTAGATTCACCTTTAAAATATATGGATTCTGTTTTCAACACTTCAACTTCTAAACTAATGCTATGATACTGATTTTCATTTTAACTACAGTTCAAATGATAATTATTTATGCCTAAAATTAAAGAAAATATGTCATCTATCTGTACAGAAGGATATAAAATAGCAATTTCAATATATCAATTTCTTATTAAATAGGCACTCAAGCACTTTGACTTAATTTAGTCTGTGATATTCAAAAGGAGGAAAATAAAAAGAGAATGATTTTCTCAATACACTGTGAGGGGTATTTATGCTTAGTCATTAGCTGGTTGAGGAATATATCCCAAGATACGATAATGCAGATTTTCCTGTGTTATGAATGCTTCTTCTCAGACAGTTCACTTACTGAAAATATCCCCTAATCAGGTAGCATGTCTATCTACTTATTCCTATATTATCAACACCAAAAATCTCTTTCATTCATAATCACTGTGGTTGTCCCACTGCCATTCATTTAATGACATTAATTTTTTAGCATATCTTTTGAAAGCCATAAATACAAAAGCAACACTAAAAAAAAATATTTACAATACCTTATTTTCCTTTCACAATTTATATGTATCCAGTTTTGCTACGTTTTTCATTTCTGCTCCTTTTCAAGAAGAAAGCTACACAGTGAAGTTCTCGGCTGGAATCGGATCTGAGAGCGCTGCAGACTCTAGACTGTGCCACTCTTGGGCCAGATTTGTAACAACTGGTTAACAGCATTTTTTAGATCAAAGGTTACACTTCAAGTTTTGTAAATAACTAAAATATTCCACTTCTTAGCAGTATGCAGCTTTGGTCCCACTAAGCACAGCTGATGCTAAGGTGGATTTATCATAACAGAAAGGGCTCATACATGACTGTGGCCCCTAAGGATGATTGTTCATTAATTTCTCTCCCCTGGTCCTATGCTGAAGAACACTGACTGCAGTCACACTGTGATTTTCCACTTCTAAAGACCAACTGACCAAGTCCTACTGTTCTCCTTTCCAACCAGAACCAAATTAATGGTTAAATTGGGGAGTTACAAAATTAACTCTCACAGAAGAAACAATTCATAGATGATACATTAAAATATCTTACAAAGTCAGCAAAAACAAAAGAGAAAAAGAGAGGATTACCCCAAAACTAAAAGCATCTAAAGATGTTGTGCTCAACTATATTAAGGCAGTGTTTGGCAGACAGATGGAATGAAGAATCAGTGGATCGTGGGAGTGCCAGAAATTTAGTGAACACAGAAGAGGACTAAAAGGCTAAAAGTGATCAGGAGACTTATTCTATACTCTTCGCCCACAGCAAAATAAGAGGTATTTAAGCCATTTCTAATATGCATTTGCCTAACTATAACGTGTTCTTGAAAACTTCAAAGGATGGAGGTTGTACAATCTGAAATACAACTTTACTATTCTAAACATCAGAAATTTTCTTCCTGAAAACATTCTTTGCCACAGTTCAACCTCATTAATCGTTACTTTCCTGGCAGACACACAGAACAATTATTAACAATTATTTATCCCCTTTCTCATGAAAGCATTTCACATATTTGAGCATGGTTCTCATGTGTCCCCCATGTGCTTCTTTTTGAGGTTAAATATCCCATTAGAATTATTTTTTTCTTTCCTAGAGATCATGTTTTCTAGAATCCTAGAATCATTTAGCATGGAAAATAACTTTAAGATCATGAAGCCCAACCATTAACCTAACATACCAATCCAGCATCAAACTACACCTCCAAGTGCCACATCTACACATCTTTTAAGTACCTCCAGGGACAGTGACTCAACCACTCCCCAGGGCAGCCTTTTCCAATGATTCATAAACTAATAACCCTTTCAGCGTAAAACATTTTCCTAACATCCAATCTAAACCTCCCTCATGCAGCTTGAGGACATTTCCTCTTGTCCTATCACCTGTTAATTGCAAAGAAGAGACTAACCCCACTTCTCTACAACTTCCAGGTACTTGTAGAAAGCGATAAGGTCTCCCCTCATCTCCTTTTTCTCCAGGCTAAACAATACCAGCTCCCTCAGCTGCTCCGCATACACATCCCTCACCAGCTTTGTTGCCCTTCTCTGGACTCACTCCAGTACCTCAATGTCTTTCTTGTAGCAAGGGGCCCAAAATTGAACATACTATTCTAGTATATTCTAGAATTCTGATATCCATTTTTCATGTTTTAAAATGTGGATACCCAAAACTGCAGACAGCATTCCATGCAGAACTGAGCAAAATATGAATTCATTGTGTTATTACATATGGCAACACTGGTTCTATACTCCACTGAGTTTTTCTTTTTTTCTTCCCAACGGTCTACATCAGTAGCTACACCAGTCTACAACAGTTTCCTGTTCTCCCAGGTTTTTCTTCCCCTACTTTTCCTACACAGCTAATCATTCTTATTTTTTTGTAAATTCTGGAAACTCAACAGTATATCACACTTCTCAAAAAGAATTTACTAGTGTGTTCATTGCCTGCTTCAGACAGCTTCCTATATATTTTAGTGTGAAAAACATGAAACTCATATGATTTAAGATTTAACTAATAAATAAAAATAAAAAAAATATCTAGCCCATCAGTCATATGTGGGGTCAAAGGGTCTTTGACATTAAAGCTAGAACAGGTAGTCTGAATGCAGTATATTTTACCACCCTGACCATGCTCTCTGTCATGTAGAAGTACAGGAAATACTGCAATGCTGTTGCTGCCCTCAGGCCAAGCTTCAGGTGAGCTCTGAAAATCACCTACAATGCAACACGTTCCTGCTCATTTTCCCTGTCTCCTTTTCTTTTTTCTCTAAATTCTTCTAGCCTTCAGTTTATTTCCCCTGCTTTCCTCCTACCCCCGCCAAAAGTAAAAAAAGAAAAAAAGTCAGACCTAGCCTGCCAGAACCACATACTCTGCAACAGAAATACATACTCTGACCAGAAAAGTAGCTAAAGGCAAGGTCTTACAGAGTCCTGAGCTAATACAGTGCAAGCCTCTGAACAGGTATCTATGTCATATTTGTATTTCTCTAGTAGCCCTGTAAATGTCAGTATAAGGCACAGATGATGCATTTCATTTCTCAATGTTCTCTTCCTTCCCTATTTTTGTGCATTCATCTCATTTTCTTATTCATAGACAGGATCTGACTCACACAGTAGCAATAACAGTTACCACTTCAACCTGTCTCAATGAACTTTAATTTCCCTGAACGGACAGTTAACAAACAAGGTTATAAAAAAACTTGATTGAAGCTTAAAATTGCTAATGTGAAAATCTGCGTTAATAACAAGTTAGAAGAAATTTTTAGTAGAATAGAATAGTTCAGTTGGAAAGGACCTACAGCAATCATCCAGGCCAACTACCTGGTCAATTCAGAGCTGACCAAAAATTAAAGCATGTTATTCAGGGTGTTGTCCAAATACCTCTAAACACTGACAGGCTCAGGGCATCGGTCACCTCTCCAGGAATCCTGTTCCAGTGATTGACCACCCTCTCAGTAAAGAAATGTTTCCTAATGTCCTGTCTAAGCCTCTCCTGGTGCAGCTTTGAACCATTCCCATGCATCCTTATCACTGGATACCAGAAGAGCACCTCCCTCTCCACTGGCCCCTTCTCAGGTACAAAGCAATAACATCAGCCCTCACCCTCCCTTTCTCCAAGCTAACAAGCCCAAAGTCCCTAGCTGCTACTCATGGGACATTCCTTCCAGCCCTTTCATCAGCTTTGTTGCCCTCTTCTAGACGTGTTCAAGTACCTCAACACCATTCTTAAATTCCAGGGCCCAGAACTGCACACAGTTTCAACACTAAATACAGCAGGATAATCACCTCTTTTGACGGGTTGGTGATGCTGTGTCAGATTCACCCCAGAATGTGGCTTGCCCTCTTGGCCACCAGGACTCACTGCTGACTCCTGTTGAGCCTGCTGTCAGCCAGCACCACCAAATCCCTTTCTGCAAGGCAGCTCGCCAGCCACTCCTCTCCCAGTTTATATGTGTACCCGGCTTTACTCTGACCCAAGGGGAAGAAAACAGCATTTGGAATTGTTACACTTGTGATGAGCAAGATAGATTTAATTCATGATGTCTAATTTTCTGAGTATTAATACAATCCCCTTAAGCGTATAAAAACACCTCTCAGACCACATAAACTATTGGAATCAGTCTGCAAGGCTTCTCATATTTTTTATTAATATAAAATTCAGTAAGAAAATTATTTTTGGTATTTGAAACTATCTTCAGTAAGAAAATTATTTTTGGTATTTGAAACTATCTTCCAAGAAAATGACACATGGCATCTAATTCCTCCCAGCAGAATGCTACCTGTGGGAAGTACAGATCTTAATATAAACACTTGAGCCAATCTATTGTTAAAGGGAGGTTCCTTGATTCATCAAAGATGGTGTACCTATTGCTGGATGAGGCTTACAGTGACACTGCAAAGAGATTACAAAAAGTCTACTCAATGCAAAGGTGCTGAAGTCTTAGTTTAATTTTAATAGACAATCCATCCATTGTTGAAATCAATTCAGAAATGTCAAGCTTCTCTTCAGAATTTTTCACATAAAAAAGGAGTAGGGAAGGAGCTTTGCATGTGGCTAATTTACTAGGCAAAAATCTGTCAAGGAAATCAATCCCCTTCCAAGACACAATATAAGAGCTGGAGAGCTGTCTTTTGGCAGCTATTGGTACGATACCTCAACAAATCTCTGAAGAAAAAAAGACTTTTTTGCCAAAGGTACAAGATTTATGATCTGAATGAAAGAGGAAAAAATAAAACCCCCACCAAACTCGCCTCACCTTATTTTAACTGTTTGGAAGGTTTTGGTAGTATCCATTACATGGCCTTGGTGGGGGTGAAATGAGGAGTCAGTCATGGGATCCACAGGTTACCACTACAAACATGCATAGTCCTCTCTGCAATACCTGCCATTATCTTGATGTCCAGTAGGAACAACCAAGGGATCTCCAGAACCAAAGGTTTTCCATTGATATATGAATGACCATACCTGAAGATCGAAGTTGTCAACATCAAACATGTCCCCTGTAGGACAGGTACAGAGAAACATACCATGCATTGGTACTGAATGGTGGCAACCGACAGAGGGGCAGTGATCTGCTGGAGACTCAGAAAATGTATTTTGTAAGGAAAGAATAAAATCTCCAAGAAAGTACTAAGCACATCAGGGCTACTGAGAAGCTATATTATTTATTTCTTTTCACTACTGTCATTCTTTTGGAGTTTGGTTTTTTTGTTTTGTTTTGGGGTTTTTTTTGAGTTCACTAGTGGTCTTACATGTTAGAAGAAAACAATAACAAAGCTAGATTACTATTTGCTTATCTTTGGTTTAGCTCTCAAAATTGTAACTAAGACAGAAAGATACATTGAAAAACAAATTTTCAGGAGAAAAAAACCCAAGTTAGACTTTACCCTATTTATTTAACGTTTCTCTTTGGAAAGCTCTTTGCCTCAAATCCATGTAAAACCAATCACTCTGCTCAAAATATTTGGAATGGCTACACTGAGAGGCACCTATTCAAGTCTATCAAGTTACACCTTTTTCACGAGTCATTAGTCATAGGGGTCACATTTTCTCAAGTGCTGGTAAGCCATGAATCCCAATTGCAGCACACCAGCTTGGAAGACATCCCTCTGGCTTCTAGATATGCCAAATACAGATTGTTCCGCAGGGTTTTGGAGAGGGCTGCCCAGCTGCTAGAAGATCAAGTCACTGGCTGCCAAACTAGCTTTGAACATATGACCTACATCTTCTTTCTCATGGCATTTTTTGTCAGGAAGAGGGTATCACCAAGGGGCCATATCTACTGGCTCTAGTACATCCTTGAGACTCTAAATAAGAACTACTAGAATAACTGAAAAATAATTCTTCTAGAGTATAATGTAGATATTTCTGGTTTCACTATGAGAATTAGCCTTTATTTGGCATACTATGGGAAACTGATTAAAGCTCACTAAGAATATAGGTACAGCTAATGAATTTGGGGTACCATCTCATGGAGTGGGTCACCTTCATCTGATGAGACAGCTTCAAAGGACTCCGTTGAGAGCATCTCCTAAAAAAAAAGTGCAAAAATCCACACTGAAGATTCAATAGTCTTCACCAATCAAGAATAATCCAAGCAACCTGCGATTCCCAGCAAAACTAATTACCGATCTGAGACAATGTGCACACACAAAACTGCTTGTGCATATCTTTCCTGGCCTTACTGTACACTATTTGAAATCAAAGCTTGCTACAACTTTTTAAAAATCTGTGAAAAACATCACTTTTTCCAGATTCTAGGTACAGGGAAGCCAGATACTGGAATGTTCTGACAACAGCATGCAGCTACTGTCCCTTAAGAGGCTGCAACTTCAATAAAGTCAGTCTTAACCACAGGTTTTTTTGAGAAAGACACAAGTAATCAATAGGTCAACCTGCTTGTCTTCAACAGCCTGAGGAAACAGATGTCTGTTGCATAGTAGAACCTCCAGGATTCAGAAACAAGCCATAAGATGGAAGCAGATAAAGCCTTAATGTAGCTTTCTTGTAACAAAAACCTAGCATATAACACCAAAGATCAGGAAATTATTGCTGTGGGGCAATCAAATCAACCCCTAGGATTTTTCAATCCTTAATTTCCATTCTCCTTCTGTTGCCAGAGACAATGTTATGGTCGTGTTCTATTTTGGATGAAAAAGAAATCTTTAAGAAAACAGCATTTGAAAACCAGAGAATGCAACATCAGAAAGACCTCTGCAAAGTCTTTATAATCATAAAATTTAAGACATCAGGAAAAGCAGAAGTCAAACCAAAATTCTAAATATAAAATGTATAAAAGTCAAGCATCAGACAACTAAAACAAACATATCTACCTTTAGAAATACTTTGGAATTCCAAATTCATCAAGAACTGATAAAATTACTGCTGTGATTACCTCAATACGTGAAAAGAATATTCCTACAACAAGCTAAATACAGCATTCTTGGGTTTATTTTATCTGAGAGAAGAAATAAAAGTCTGATCAATAAGAAGTCTTGATCAGCTTAAATTTATGAGCAGGTTGGAGCAACCATGCGCAAATCAGACACTAAAATATATTTCTGAAGCCATGGGGAGTAGGGATAAAAAAAATGACCGAGCTGTGTAAAGAAGGATAAATATTTTTCCCCCACTGGCCCTAACTTGTAATCAGTTTCTTCTCATGTTTCAGCAAAATCGTGTTAGTTGATTATTTTGTACACAACAATAAAGTGTAACACTTTTCCTTTATTTAAGATGTTTTAAATGTATTTATTTCACCAGATAAGAATAAGTAACAAAGCTGAAGATCAATTTATTATTAAGATCTTTCATGTAGGTCTCCTGGGAGGCACAGTCAGCAACTGAGAAGTGAAGTCAGGAAGGATGTCATTGCCCTTGGGTAGCCAACATTCATCACAGTGGGCAGCCTTTATTGTCCAACGTGCTGTAATAGTTTCTCAGTAGGAAAGGCAGCATGAAGTAGCATGATGACGTGCAAGATAATGCCTAAAACCACAAAACTCTGTTTCAGAGAGAGTGGTTAGAAGTGTTTACAGTGGCAGCGGAAGGGAAGAAAGGCAGAATGACTTGTTCTCATTTTAGTCCTGAACACTCCGTATCACATTCGGTGAAGCAGAATTTTCTTTCCGTTACTTGTTTCTTATTTGGTCATTACCTGCTTACTTCTCTTCTATAGATCTCTCCTGAACCCTGTCATTTATGGCATCTTATTTCCTCCAAACAATACACCCAGGAAACATCTAGGTCTTAAACACATTGCAAACTGTTTCCCGGTTTGAAAGGCAGATTGGTCATCATTGTCACTGAATTTCTGTTTTGCTTTTACTTATTTAAAATGGCTGGAGAAGCTGAACTAGAGTCAATCATAATCATCAGAGTTAGTTGAGCAAAAGGACAATAAAAAGGTTTACAGCTAACAATTTCATACAGAAAAACAGGTCATTCAGATCCAAAGTTTTTCTCTGAGTAGTGGGCAGCAGTAGAGTATGTTAAGTGAAATTGGAACTGACTACAAATTTTCCATCAGAGACTCTACAGCACTGTGCACGTGTGTGAGGAAAAGGTCTGCAAGATGCTTGTGTCCTATTTCTCACTAAATCTTTTCAAGATTACCTTAAATGAGATTTTGAAACTCAATTTACAGATTTGGTTCTAATTTTTAAGTAGCTCCCCTCACTTCGACAGACTGAGTTGCTATTTAGTGTGAATTAAAAATAGCAGCAAAACTACCCTAAGGACAGATTCAGTGAAGGGCTAAAAAAACCTGAAGGCAAGATCTGAAATCCCTGCTTTGGTGGTTTTACATGCAGATGTCCCAGTCAGCCCTTCTAGTGAAGCCAGGCTACACTGCTGTCAGGAATGTGAGTTACGAAGCCAAAACAGCAAGTAGGTGGGAGACAGATGCTGCAGTTTCCTATAAAGCTACTCTATTCTGCTTTACAGAGCATCTGTCCACTAATTGCAAGAGGCAATATGCTAGGATGTGATGTGCTGCATACCACCTTCACAGTGGTATGCTATGTGGTATGCACAGCTCAGTATCAGGACCCCCTTCTTTTTCTTTGGGAAGATACAGGATTCCACAAAGCGTAAAGAAATACAGCAGCTCCTGCAAGACTTTGGGAGACTTCACAAATTGGTAAATATAAAATCAACTAAAAAGTGTTCAGATAAAGATGTCACCTAGTCATCTGCTGTTTGTTCGGGTTCAGGTATAACTCTGGTTAACAAAAAGCAAGTATAAATGGATTGCTTCTCTATTAGTGGTGGGAATTGCCTGCAGCCAGCACCTGTTGAATAATGCACACTGACTAGCAACTTGTTTCTGGATTTGACATTTATAAATCATGAGGTGAAAAGGTCATGTAAAGGGAAAATGAGTTGTTACAGAACAGCAGTTACATCCACAGACACCGTTACACTCTGGCTCTGCAGCTGCGACACACAGATCCAGTGCTGACACCCCAAACAGCCCCCAACTTCCCGTAGAAAATGCAACAGGAATTCCATCAGTGCACTGCTGGACTAAAGCACTGCTGACACAAGTGCAGACAGGATCGACAGGCCATGAAACTAGCTCCCCAGAAAATGCAAAAAACGTGGTCTGTGAAATCCAGACCCATTTGCTTGAAAAAATAGAAACTGCATTACCCAATCTGACGCTTTTTCGGTCAGCTTAAACTCAGAAGGAAAAAGGTGTGCAAGCAACCCTCTGAGGATACAAAGTCTCACATATTCCCACTTACCAACTTCTGTTTGGTCCTTTCTGTGTGAGAAACAGAAGACACACACCACTGGACTGAAAAATATTATTGCTGTGGCATGTAAAATATTAATCATTTTAATTCTTTTCAAGTACCTTATTAGAAAACAAATCTACTTGATGTTGCTTCAGTCTTGCAGATGTTTTGCTTTCGAGCAATTATACTGTAGTCATATTGCCTCTCAAGACAGTTTCTAATGAGAAATCCAATTAATATTCAACACTTTAAAGAGGTAGAATTTAAGGGTTTGGTGTTCATCTTCTCTTAGCCAGATGAACACAATTCATTTTGCATAATAAAAACAAGAATAGAAAGTAACAGAAAGAGACAACAGGTCCAGCAGGGGAACCCTTAAATACAGCTTGTTATTAATCAACTCATTTCACACAGTGGCTTCTGAGCAGCATAAGTGTATGTGTCCTGTGCGTTCATAAAAATAATAGGAGAGAAAAACTGGATGCTCTAATTCTTAAAGGATGTTGATCACTGAGGATTAAAAGGATTGCGTAGGAATATGAAAACAGCACTAGGTTTTCAGCTATGGGATAATGCAGTTATTTGAGAAATATATGGTAGAAAGATCTGGCTTCCAGTTTTATTTGTGCAATTTAGGTAATGGAGAAAATGCATTACGTTCTTCTAAAGATACAGTGATAAAGCACACCCACAAAGAACAAGGTCAACAACTGTATCTGTTTACAAACAGTCAGATTACGAATCTGCTAACTTGTGATCCTGAAAGCTCCTTACTAAGTCAGATTTACGTGGAGTTTCTGTTTATCACCCTGACATAGCTAAAAAACCTCACTCCAAAGAATACAAACAGCTCCCCATTTTCAACACTGTACATTTCAGTAAGAGCTCTGCTATTTCCTGAATTTACAGTAAAATGGGTACAATGTTGCCAAACAAAGTGTATAGAAATTAAGACTCATCTATCTGGGTATGTCAACTGCTATCTCATCTGTTGCCAAAAGGGATTTCAAAAGGTTGAAGAGATAGTTATTATATTTTATCAATAACATATACCTGCAGCACATGTGTATATATATGCAAACCAGAATCAAACCCCCTTCATTCAGCAATGAATGAACTGAAAAGAACACCTATGCACATGCCCCACATATGGGGTTGTATGGTGATTTTCATTTTAAGTGGCTCAGGACTAAGTATACATAGCAAATTGTAGTGAGACAAGCAGATTGCCTGGATTGCCCCGTCTGTCACCTTACTGCAGTGTATTGCAATGGGCCTGCCCTTTTGAGAAGCAGTTACTACTAGTTGGAAGCGTATTTGCTTCCATCAGGAACCCCATTTTGCAGTGAATGCTGTTTTTCAGAGCTCTAAATATGTTTTATAGAAAACACACTGACGCACTTCCTTTCACTACAATTAAAACTAAGGGGACAGAAGGTGAGCTAGTGGAGAACAGAAGGCCTAGAGATGGCAAGCAACCTCCATGCAAGATGCAACCACAGTGGCGGAAGCAAGCTCTGAGTCCACATCTCCCAGAGGTCCCTGTGACCAGGCATCCCTGTCAGAAATCACAGTTTCCCCAAAGGGATGGGGGGAAGGTGCAGCCATACTGCCGAAAATTGAAAGACTGCACAGCAGGAACACACTAGATCATCTCCCATGAGACTGGGAGGAAAGAGGTCGAGTCACTCACAGAGTCTACCAAGCATCAGATTTTGTCTGATTAGGCTTATCTTTATAACTGCTACATTTTTATTCACTTCTATATGCCTATGACCCCACTATTGTATTTTGAAGCAGCCAAATGCAGGGAAAGGCTATGGATAAAAAGAGATTATTCTTTCTGCAAAAATAGTCTTATCTTTTCTTTCTTCTAAACAGTTTAGAAACAAAAATAAAATCTAAAATGAAGAACTGCAGTTCATGAAACTGTCTTTAAGATGGTGCTGAGGAACTGTTTTTGCCTTATCTCAACAATGTATTTTTTCCCTAGTTTTCTTCCCCATATGAATTTACGCTCCTGGCTTTCTTTGTTAATTAGAAACAAGGCCTCAAGACTAATCTAGCAACAACAGAAGAAACTATTCCCTCCAAGTATACTTCACACTAATCCTCTGTTATATGGCAGGAATTTTAAATATTGGAAAAAATTGCTCACAAAAGGCTGACTCTAAATTACCTACTTTCAAACTCTGCATATGGAATTGTGACTGTACTTCATGTGAGAGTTGAACGGCAATTAAAGAAAAATACAAATTGTAACATTCCCATTCATATTGAACTACAACTTGCAATTAGTATATGCAATAGGACGTAAAGAATTTGCAAGAAATCTAGGTCAAAGCCATATTTTTATTAGACCTTATGAAAGAAAAAAAAAAGTGTTAAGAAAATAGACAAATCGACTGAAGATAAGTATGTTAGCATCAAAGTCAGAAACATGCTCAAGTCACAGCACATATCAAACAGGCATGAAACACTCTGAAAGTAGATGACCGTATCTAAATATACCAAAAAAAGACTTCCAAAGAAGTCACTCTTTATTTAACATACCACTGGTCAAATCAGTCCCACTCCATAACAAGTAACTTCACAACAAGCTGCACCAGAATAACAGTTTGGATTGATACCTTCTCCAAATCATTTTTCAACTGATTAAGTAACAAATAGCATGAAAACTTGCAGCCAAAATGATACCCAGTCAAATCTGAATGGAGGAAGCAGCAGAGATGAACAGAACTCTTAAAGCTGCAATAGCCACCCTAAATGCTCACTCCTCCTAAAACACTCTTCATACTAAGCACCTGGAAGGATGCGGTATGACGAATGACTCAAGATACTAACACCAGCCCATTCACTGAAAAAAAGGGTACAGAACTCCTAAAGAAATGTGGTATCACAAGGCCAGAGCTGGATCAAAAAACCCCAACTACCGATGTCTCTAACAAAAGCCTGTAAAATCAGTTCAGCACTTACCCTGTACATAGAAATTCTTTTCACTCAGAGAGAAAAAGCAGACCAATTTCATAGAAGGTAGCTTCTTGACTCATAAAACTGATGTCATAAAGTCACTCTCAAGAAGAAATTAAACTATAAAGCCAATTAAAATTCACCACTTTGGTAATGAAACAGTGTGCAGGTTCACTTTGTCAAATGATATTGCAGAAAAAATATGAACCACAACAATGAGAAAGTAATTGCATCAAAAACAGAGGCATAAGATTCACATTTAGGAAGTCAGGAAATTTAAGAGTTCCTAACTGGAGAAACACAAAAGCAGGCTACATCAAATCAAAAAGGAACAATGAAAAATGTCTCACTGCAGAAACATTCACCTTGTTAGCAAGGTCCTAACATCCAGCAATTTTGTGGCCAACCATCTAACAATGACTCTTTGCTTTTAATTTTCCTATAACATAAAGGAATTACAATGATAGAATTGAGTTACCTGTACTGACACTTACAAAATATTAAAAGTTGCCATTTTCAAACTTAGGCTGAAAAATTAAGACATTGAGAGTATTTGTGAAGGCTGATTTTAAGAAAATAAGGGAATACGTCAAGTAACTACTTCTTATCCATGGACAAAAAGACAAATAGACACCTTCATAGGGCAATTTAAGAACAGAGGTCCAGTTTAGCTATTAGCTAGCTCATACAACAATTAAATTAAATGATGGAGCCTTGAGAGATTCGACTTTGTTCTGGCATGCAACTTTCTGTCTGATTTCAACAGTCCTAAATATACACAGCTTTTACTGCCTTCACTGAAGTACTGCTGAACTTCCAAAAATCATTAGGAATTTAGCATTGTGGAAAACCAAGCATAACAAAGATAAAATTGAATTCCACTTAGGAATAGCTTCATCCCCAAGATCTATAACTGCAAAGAAGTATCAGCACAGACACTCTACCCTGCTCTGGCCTTCACATGGCAAGACAGTAGCCAAAATTATTAATCCTTGCTTGTGGTATTTCTTTTGTTTTCTCTGTTTTCTGGCCAATTGCATATTAAGGCATATGAGGGAAGCCAGAAGCAGCACACATAGTCATAAGCTGTTACATTTTGCTTTTATCACCATGGATGCTACCAATACTAGAATTTTCTTATTTTGAAGATAATTTATACCACAGTATCTGATTTTTTCTCAAAGCTCTATTTCCTACCTGGTGAAGCTTTAATTCCACTAAAAAATCAAAAGAGAAAATGGTCTAATTCTTTGGATTTTTCAGAAAAGCTTGACACTGAATTTATACGTTGCTTTCTGAACCTTGCTACACTTTACTAACGTCGTTTGACAACAATCCTTAAAAACTTCTTGGGGCTGAAAACAGCATGGAAACAGAGAAAGGACTGAAATAAACTTTGATGGATTCAGCAACGTTTCCATTATAAAATTAAATTGCAAGAAGTGCTGAATGACAGTAATTGGTAACTGAAAAGACATCTCACAAAGAAACTGCATGGAAAAACATTGTGAAAATGGCAATTTTAAGATGGATCTAGGATCGTGTCCTTATGAGTGTTGACAATAGCCTAAAATCAACAAGAAAGAAGCAGTGAAAGAAGAACAGCAGAATTGAAATCAGGAGTGAATGAAGATATCACTTATTTCCTGCTTGTCCATTTCCACTTAAATAGCAAATTAAAAATCCTTAATTATTCATTCCAGACTAGGACAGATTGTATCATATCTTTTTTCCACTTTGGTACAAAACTGTTTGACAGATCACAGAATGAATGTAAGAAACCTGCCTGCTTTACAGGGATGTTCTCAGAAGTTAAAAATAGGAGGTGATCAGCATAGGAACCCCCTAGATCTCATTAGCTGAGGAGGGAAGGAGTTTTTACGTACTCTTACAGTTCCAGGTGGAAGTCTGAAAGAGACCCTACACATGCTTCATCCTCAAGCTTAGCAACACTGTTCTTTTTTTAGCCAGAAGGGGCTTATCTTATTACCCTTCTTAGCTGTGATCTCCAGACAGAACTGGAGAACATCATCAACCCAAAAGGTACAGGCAGCACACAGTAAACTGGCAATTCTAACATTCTCCTGCGCCCCTCGAATGCCTACCAGGACTCTGTTGTTACACTTTGCCTTTGTGCACTCCATTAACGTAACATCATACCGCTTCCTTTTTCTTACTACAGATAAAATTGGTACAGTGTAATAACTAACCCCACGCCTATGTTTTTTTTTAAAAAACCCATACTGCTTTGGTGAACTACAATTAAAGCCACTTGGTTTTCCTCCTGGCCTTGATGCACACTCTAGTTTTTCACCATCATCTGATGAAAATTCAAGCCCTCTATATATGTGCATAAATAGATTCCTCTATTCTGTTTCTGGCATTACACCTTGACCATTACAAGCAGTTTCCACACAGTCTCAGACTGCCTGCATTAGGTATTTTTTCCAGCAATATTCAAACATGGCACCTGGAAAGCAATTTGGGACATAAGAGGAATGGGAGTGACAGTATGTTCTTACCAAAATGACAACTTCACCACTATCCCAACGGAATATATGAGGGCACAAATCACTTCTAGCACACTGCAAATACAAGGACATATGGAAATGCTTGGGAACAACAGAGCCCTCTGAAAGAAACAGAACACTAGCACATAACCAAAATAAGATTTCCACACTTGTCAGAGGTTATAGATCTCATGTTGGCACAGGCTTACAAATTCTCCATTCATGTAAAAACCTCACTGCCACTACTACAGACTCCTGAGTATGAGATGCAGTTGCCCGCACCAATGTACTTACAACAGCTTTGTCACCGAGTCACAGACAAAAATCTGGCCCATGCTGATACATTATGCAGAGCACCTATAAAAATGACTGTGCTGATAGCATTAAGAACTATGACCATGGAACTAGAAGCATTGCTGTTGTTTCCACAATACTAGATTTATCCTTCATCCAACAAATATAGGGCAGTGAAAAGATCAGCACCTCAAAAACATAATAATTCAACAACAAAAGATTGTTCAGGTCACTCAGTATACAAGCTAATATGAAGGAAAAGGTTTGAATTGTGAACTGCAATGTTTCAAGGTCATTCCTTTCCAAATATAAACAGGTTTTTAGCAGAAATTAAATTACTTGGAAGTGAATGAAGATTGTTTTGCTTTGTTCCCCACCCCCCGTTCCTACAATCTGCTTGCTTTACTGTTAAGTACAGTAGAGCTACTTGAAATTTGCAAAACAAGGGAGTTACACAAAATATTATTGTGTAAAAAATTAATTTATGCAAGTTATTTCTTCTCCACATCTGGCTTGACACCCTGCAGAGAACAAACAGGAGACATTTTTCCCGTTTATCCTGCAATCACAGTATTCAAGGATTTGTAGCACAGAGACAGTTCTCTCTTCCAGTAGCCTCTCAACTGCTCCAGTCGTAGCAATACATTTGCACCCATTCCATCCATTCCAGTGGGCAGCATTTAGGAACCAGCCACATGTAAAACATATCATGAAATGCTTCAGCAGAAAAAATGCTTATGTGCTTTTAAAACTGATAAATAAATACCAAAAAAAAATAATAAAAAATACAAATTCATACTCTCAGTAGCATGCATGTCCAGTCCACTGCAGCTCAATTCCCCATTATCAATTATCCAGAAGGTAGAGGTCAAAAAATACATATGGACTTAATTAAATATAAATACAAACATGTAATGTTTGCTTCCCTATTGATGAACAGAAGGTAGGAATATTCTCCACACATGGCTCAAAGCTGCTAGCAATACACTATCTGACCCTTCACTGACACATGGGAAGAACCTATCTCTCACCACCTGTTGATTTGTAGAGCTGATTATCCAGCATCTTCCAAATGCTAAAAATTAAATCAGGGAAAATCTGTTTCCCATGGTGCTGTTTTAGACCCTAGACCTTGCTGAAATAGGTCTCTAAGGGAAGGGCTAAATTTCTTT
>VZTM01031684.1:197866-227830 GCA_013400555.1 Jacana jacana
AGATGGTAAAAGGCAAGGAAGATATTAAAAGGGCCATGAAACATTCATGCATTGCACCGTTTGCCAATACAATGAAAACAGAGGAACTTGGCTACCTGAGCAGACTTAAGTACTGCACTCCTGGAATCACTGTGATAAAATTCCCTTGAGATTCAGTCATTTCGCCTTGGTCATAACGGGCAGAATTCCTTTGGCATGTTTTGTGCAAGCTTTCAGAAAAATCTACCTAGAATGAAGAGTTAACTACAACTGCTAGTTGTCATAGGTGTCCTTGGGACCTTATTAACAACCACCAAGGTGATGGAAATTTTACTGTTGGTGCTACAAACCCCAGAGGTGCTTTAGGATCAGGAAGCTCATAGCCCTGCTTGTCTGGTGTAGGTAGCATAATAGTACCAGTGCAATTCTGCCTGGAGGTAAAAAATATAGAAAGACTGGATTGCACAACTACCATGGCTACTATCAAGTAAGGTAAATATGTCTCAGCTGCTTAGAAAATTTCTAGTTCAACTCCAGCTTTGTCTGAAGCTAGGCTAAAAAAATATGTAAATAGCAAGCAAATTCTCCAACTACCATAAAAAAAAAGCTGAACTAGGTTAAATAAAAATTAAATTATATCTTTTCGATAGAAATTATGCAAGAAACCCCCAAATTAAATTTAAAAAAATAGGTAAAAAATCATAATATTTGCTTTTATCTGAAAAAAAAACCCAAAACCCTTATCCACCTTAAGACATTTTGGTCTTAAAATTTAAGAAGCTGTTCATCTTATTTAAAATACACACAGGTTATTTAAAAAACTCCACATTTTAAAATGAAAAAAATAAATTAGATTAAAACCAGCAAAACTTAAATATTTCAGAATTTTTCAATTCTGTGTTCTAAAGAAAGGTGGAAAAGTAAAGAACTATTTCCTTTACTTAAACCCAATTTTAAAAAGCCTTTTTTTCCTGTGCCTGTGTCTTTCATACAATCCCCACAATAAATTTTATCATTCTATACTTAAAGGCTGAATGTCCAGCCCATTTTTTGTTGCTACTGTGACTTCTTGGTTACTATCGTATCTTCTTTGCTGAAAGATGCAGAGATAAATGACTGCTGCTAGTAATGCAGCAACCAGATTTTTTTAGGCAATACGTAGTGCGAGTGCAAACAGATTCTCTGATTGTTTTTCTGTTGCTTCCTTGTTTGTTGCAGCTGAGACCTGCTGTTTCTCAGCAGGCTAGAAACTTCTGGCATCTTCCACTTGCAGGTCCTGTATTGCAAATAGTTTCTCTAAAAAATGAAGGCAAAGCATTTACAAAAGCAAGTAAAAGAGTCGCAGGTGCACATTACTGACTGGTTTTGTTTTGTGGGTTTTCAAAGACTCTGAGTCACACTAGATATTTTTAGTTGTGCTTTTAACCACTTTTTCTGCTACGTTGCCTAGATGGAAATTATTTTATTAGTGATTTGATCCTGGTGCTCATTTGAATTTGGATTCTTTGTCAAATGTTAATCTCTCCAATTTCTTTCAATATACAGATCTCTGTCTGATTTTTGCAGCATTAAACTTGCATTTTCAAAGGTGTATTATTCTGTCTTAGGACAGAAAGCTCTTTAATTTTTTTTTTAAATGTATATAATATAATGAAATTGTATTTTTATAAAATCCAAAAAGGCAAGTGCCAGTAGAGGAGCAAATTAATATAAATTAGCTATTAATATATACAGTAATAATGAGAGTAGGATCCCTATATGATAAAGCTATAAAATTCAGGAAATTTTGTGGAAGGGATTATGTGACTTGTCTATTTGTAGTGCCAAGGTCCGAACCCATTGCATAAAGAAGCCTTTCCTGCTTTTTGTTTCTGATCTCTTAGCCAGCCCTGGCCAAAAACTGCCATACTGAATTTCCCAAGAAATTTATCAACACTGGGAAGGGATTGGAAACCAAATGCATTTGCAATTAAACTTTTATATATGATACCAACATTGTAAATCAGGTTTTTCATTTTTATAAATTATAGAGCATAATGGAACTCTGCACATTTTGTTCTTAAATTTCTGTCTTTCAATATAGTTATATTTTGCTGCCTCCAGGTATAATTTGTTAGTTTGCTTTTTCACTTCTCTGTTAAGAAACAGCAAGATTATATATCCTCAAAAGAACCTGTGAGCCTTGCAGAGGGGTGGAAAAGAGCATAGCAAATGGTGATTTTCCTTTCTTTTTTGCAAGTAGTTTATTTGTCATCCTAAGTCTACTTACAAATTTAACCTTAAATCCTGCTATAATTTCTGCTGAAAAGAATGTTTCCTATGTTATCTAATGTTAGTGCATGAGAAAACTGTTCAGTTCTCTTCTCTGAAGTGAAAACCTCATCAGCCTATATCAGAAAGTACCACAACTGTGTACTTTGTTGTGGGATATTCCTATTTGCTATTTTTTAGTCCATTAATACATGTGAGAGCTAGACCATGACTATCCAACTGAGTGGCCAACTATATTGATTGGAAGGTTTTTTAACTTCACTAAAATGAGAAAGAGTGAAGAATGTGAGACAGCGAAGACACAGGTACTATTAAATACAACGTTTCAGCCAAAGTTTAATTACTTGACAGATGATTTCTCCTCAAAGCTGGACAGGGAAAAGAGAAAAAAGAAGTTCTTGTCTGTCTTGAAAGCTGAGGGTCTGTCTTGCAAGAATACATATGTCATTAAGGACATTGCAAATTAGAGCATAAGCACTGTTAGGTAAAAGCCTCTTGACCTAGAGAGGCAGGAGCTCTGTTACATCTCCTACCATGTATATGGACAGCCAGGTATTTTGAATGATCCTCATTCTTCTTTGAAAAGAAGGTGCTAAGTTTCCTTACTGGGTCCAAAGCCAGAACTGCACGACAGAGTTATCATGGATCCTTCAGGCAAAAACTGCCAGAATGTCCATAGATCTGTCTCACTGATCCATGAAGACTTACATGATAAGGCAGTAGCAGTCTTTGCAATTTATATGGTTTGCACATCGCATGACAAGAAGCAGGCAGGTGGCAGAATCAGCTTTGGTGTAGACACAGACGTTTTACCATAATATGCATGAGAGACAAAAAGCGCAGAGGGAATTTGTGGCAAAGTGGCAAGAAACAGCACCACCATTCTGATCTACCCTTATTGCACAAAGTTACTTGTTAATGTAAACATAGCCAAACTTGAGTAAGAATTTAAATGCCTTCGTATATGAGGATGAATTTAAGGTTCAGCTGTTAGTGGTTTTGCAACATGCTAAATGTCTTTGAAAAGTGAAAAAAAAAAAAAAAAANAAAAAAAAAAAAAGAAAAAAAAGTCAGTCAACTCACTTCTTCCAAATAGTGCACCTGCTGGAACCTTCTGGACATTCAAACCGAGAAAATGGTGAGGGAATTGTGTTTATGATAAGAAATTCTTTCAGAGTTGCATTTCTAACAATTCAGTCACTGTTTGCCTTAAGAATTCACTGTGCGCAACAAGTAGCACATTAAAGTAGTTAACTTTTTAAAAACGGTGATGGTTTTGTGTGGTAAAAGTTGATAAAGGTAAAACATTAATCTTTTTACAAAACTTCCAGGTGCTCCCATGTTATTTTGACATAATTATCAAATTAGTATAATTTCTAAAATGTCAATGTTTAGATGTAATTAGAGGCTTTATTCCAGTTCTGTTTTTTGCTTTTCCAATATCGTTAATTATAGTACAATCATGGAATCACAGAATTGTCAGAGTTGGAGGGGACCTCTAGAGATCATTTAGTCTGACTCCCCTGCTAGACGGCGTCCAGGCAGGTCTTGAAGGTCTCCACAGAAGGGGACTCCACAGCCTCCCTGGGCAGCCTGCTCCAGGGCTCTATCACACTCACCCTCAAGATGTTTTTTCTCATCTTTGAATGGAACATACTGTGTTCCAGCTTGTGCCCATTGCCCATCATCCTGTCACTGGGAACCACTGTAAAGAGTCCAGCTCCATCCTCCTTCAACCCATTCTTCAGATACTTATAAGCATTACTGAGGTCTCCCCTCAGCTTTCTCTCCTCCAGGCTAAAGAGTCTCAGCTCTCTCAGCCTTTCCTCATCAGGGAGATGCTCTAATCCCATAAGCATGTTTGATATGTTGATATGAGAAAGCTATCTATGATATGTTGCTTCTTCAAAAGAGACCTGGGGAAGGGGAAGGCAAGAAAGAATGGAGAATTGGAATTCAAATATTCATTGTTGTATCTCAGAGCTATACTGGGTACCTCTTATGTGTTCTCATGTATTTCTTTTGTTTCGTCAAATTACAATTTCACAGCAAGCTGAAACTGTTGTTTGTGTAATAAAAACATGAACAGAAAAAGCACAATATAGCTGTATGTACCCTAATAAATAGCTCCAGCCATAATTGTAATTGAGAATGTTAATTTCAAATCCTCCTAGGGAAGCAGAAAGGCAAACACAATATCATTTGGGCACAAGATGACACAGTGCATTCCTGAGCTTCTGAGCCTCACTACTGACATTTATTAGCAGAAGAAAAAATCACTGAAGACAAAAGAATAAAAAAACTGAGCAATTTTAAATAGAAATCTGGTGGGTGTGGGTGTGTTTTGGTTTGGGGCTTGTTTTTTTTCATTCATTTGGTGGGTTTTTTTATTTTATTCTGTCTAAATTTTTAACATGAGTTATGCCTCATATTATCACTTTCTGAACTTTGTTAAACCTGATTTTTCTTTGCCCCTCTTTTCTGATTTTGAGTATTCTTAGCTACCTATGACAACCTGCATAGATAAATATGTTAAAAATGTGGGACTAAATAATAGGTTACCCATATTTTCAGGGTATTTAAGATGAAACAGTTTCTGAAGAGGTCAAGACCACTTTTCCTTTTTTCAGCCAAAGAATTTAAAGAGAAAGGCTTGCAACCCATTCTTCTCAGCCAAGCTGCTGAGGCCTATTTCAATGTGTGCATGTGGGTTATTCATATTGTAGACTGTCAATCTTAAAGTGGCCACCAGAATCCATAGCTCTGTGTTAGATGGGCATGATTCCCATACAACTGTCCCCACTGGAAGTGTTCGCAGCCTGAGGATGATGTTTGCAAACGCAGGGAACCACTGAAGCGAACCAGTAAGGAACCGCAAGGAGGGGGGTCAGAAGAAGCTGCATTCCTGATGGTAAACTCAAATCTTGTTCTGTGCAGAGTGGTGAAACCCTCTTCTAGAATGAGCTATTTATGACAATGGCTAATCTCAGTCCTTTCTTGCCAAAGGGAAAATACCCTATACTAACACAATATTTTAATGATTTTTATTTTTTTCCTTCACAGCTTTTACTCAAGTGTCTGTTTATTCAAGAAATAATTCTCTGGACAGGACTCATACAGATCTGTCCTTTGCCCACCTGTGTTCAAAGCCATCTGGATGCAAGCATGCTGCAGTGCAACGTTTCAGCTGAAAAATCTCACCAGCACATGGTGTTTTGAGACAGGGCTGACTTACACCCCCTGGCTTGGGGATAATGAATCAATCACAGGTGAAACAAAAGGCTGTAAACCTAGGACGTTTTTTTTATGTTAGGTAGTAGAAAGAGTCCAGGGGAGAGCTTCCATGCTTTTTCCTTTGAAGTGAAAACTTGAAGGCTGGAATTTGGATGTGGCAGTTACCATGTCTTTTGCTCGCACAAGCCAAAGAGGCAGAGGTTGCAGTGTTTGGCCAGTGCTGTGGGGCAGGGACACGTCTCGGTTCCCTTTCCCACCAATAACCCAGCATTACCATTTCTCACCAGAAAGTTACATTCAAGCTCCTTCCCCAATACTTTATTATCCACAGAAAAGAACTGGGAAGAAACTTGACAGGGAGCTTAAGTGTGACAGATTGAGATCATCTTCCCCACAGTATTACAAAAAAAATGGTGAGGAGGAATAAACAAGTGTGAAGTCCAAGCTGGGTAGAAGGGAGATTTAGGAACAGGCTTTCCTCTTCATGGGGAGTGCATTAACCATGAGCTACGGGCTATAATTGGGCTTCAGAGAAGCACGGATGTCAGTTGTGCAACACCCACCCAACCCTCTGGGTCTCTCTGGAAGCTCCTGCTGGGCCAGGCTGCATTGACAAGTGACAGCTTTCAGATCCCACTGAAGAGAAGGCCTGAACCAAGATTTGTTTTGCTTTGGATATGCCAAAATTTGAATCTCGAAACAGTCAGGCACCTACATTTTTCTGATACAGGTTTTAGATAATGGAACCTTGCTGCTTTTTCTTGAGTTGGGTCTCTGTGCCTTTCTTGTGAAACACCACAACTTCCCAGCTCTACAGCCAGGGTGGATGTATGTAGTTAAATACAAGGGATTCTCATACTGGGTGCTGTGGTCCCGAAAAGAACTATTGAAGCACAGCTGTGCAAATACTTACTTGTCTAATTTACTCTTTTTTGTGGTACATTAAGTGATAGGGAAATTCTATCTCCTAAGAACATTTCCACAAATTTTAATTGTAGCCTATGGTTCTGTTAGACATGCTCTAGGGCTGAAAGCTCGGGATATTTCCTTTAACATTTGCTCTATTTAAACTAACATCTAAATATTCTCTGGAGTAGTTGGTTTTTTTCCCCTGATAGTAGAGTGCAAAATTTAAAAAAAATCCTATAATACCCATCTCCCTGAACTAATGCCATGGAAGGGCTAATTTTCAATAACCCTCAGACCGGTCTACCATTTTACATGCAGATGTTTGGGGCATGTAAACTGCAAAGTGATGAGAGCAGGGGAAGCTCACTGGCCCAAAAGCTTGAAGCTCTGAACTGGAGACCTGCTTCTGACTCAGGCACTGACTATCTGGGCAAACTACTTAGAGAGGAACTTTCAAATGAACATTTGTAAGGTCCAAATTTAGCAATGCTATGCTTTCATATACTTCCAATAAGATGATAACTTCTCACATCTGTAAAACATGTAAACAATAAAAAAAAACCCTTTCAAAACAAAATCGGTTTGGATGGAAAGGTGATGAGATTTCCAGACATAAAAAAGGAATGCATTAATGTAGACTGTCAGGAGTAATTGAATGTGCTTCTCTCCAACAAAATTCTCTGTAGGAAAATTATTCCTTTTTTTTTTTCTGTTTATAGACACAATATTGTATAATAGGCTTCTAATTAGTTGCTTTTAGAGTTATTATATGAAGCAAATTATTCAAAGCTGTGAATATCTAGGCTGCATGAAAGAAGGAGTTTTTCAAGATATATATCTTCATTCCGGAATAAAAGGTGAATGGCTTTCTGCATTTCATTTCTCAGGACAAAAGGATACTTCACTGAAAATGAAAACAGTTCTCCCAAACAAAGGTCATCTACTATAGGCTACACCAAAGATTTGACTGCAAGAAATGTCACTTGCCATTAAGATATAGATATGCAGGGAGTTGTTCTCCTTTAAAAGAGATCATGTGTGCAGAAACTTTGGATACGGGCATTAGGATCCTAGGGGGGATAGCTGCCAGTATTGCCATGCCGTCAGGGCACGTCACGCTGGTGCAGCGCTTGGGGTTGAGTGCATATGCTGTCTGGGAAGATGGTTGTGCCACATCAGAACATTGGTCTACATTACAGAGTCTTAAAATAACAGTCATATCAGAAATCTGTAGAGGCAAAAAAATAATTGTGCTCTACATGAACATAGTTAGGCAGGCAAAAGCCAGTGTAGTTTCAGCCACGTCAAATGAATGTTACTTGGGTAGTGATAAACTCGAGGTGAGGACAGGGGAACCCCTTTGCTGGTGCACACAGTGTCTCCATTCAGAAGTGGAATCCTGTGGGTTTTTTTATTTTATTGTTTAATATTACTGAAGCACAGCTTCAGTAGTCATCATATTCTTGCAACAAAGTTGATGTATTCTGGTGACTCCAGAGTTCTTTGCACCAGTGTTTTCTCTAGTACTGGTCAAATTCAGTCAATAAACACTATGTAAATAGATGTCCAGCTTCTTTAAAAAAGCCCACTGTGGAAGAGAGAATCTAACCCCACATTTCTAGCTCCCAGGAGGCCCTGAACACTATGTGTGAATAACAATGAGGACCTCAATGACTATAGGTTTAATATTAACACTTCTTAATTATAAGAGTTAGACAAAAACAAAATGCAAATTTCTACTTTTCATGTCACTTAAAAAGTATGTCAGGTTCTTGGATTTTTTATGATATGCTTCCTTAAAATGTCGAAGTAATCCAAGAAATGATCCAGAAGCAGACTCTGAAGCCTGATTTCCTGTGGATTTCTGTCTCCTGTGAACTAAAGAATAAGTTTCCATATGCAAAATTTGCTGTCATGCAGAATTTATAACTACACTCTCATTTCTGGATTTTCAGCCATTTGGTAAATCATGAGTTGATACTACAGACATTTTTTTTCTTCTTGGTCTTTCTTCTTGACTATGTCATAAAATTCACCTTTCTTAAACTAGTGCCATCTTCATGCCTTGGAAGTTATGGAAAATCACAGAGAGAAATGGACAGAGCAAGGTGCAATTGCATCCATTTCACTTACAAAACAAACTGGGAGGACACACAGTACCTGAACATTTGCCCCTGCAGTTGAAATGCAATTTTTTAACACCTCTATATGTAATACTGGATTGCTATGACAATGTAGTTGTCTTGTCCCTGGGAAACTGGTAAAATAGAGAATACATCTGAAGATAATGCAGAACTCTACCACTTATCTGAAGATAAAAATCCCCACTGAAAATTTTCAGGGAACCAGAGAAATGAGCAGACGGTTCTTCTTCCATTTCCAAACCATACTCTTAACTTTTTCTAGAGAGAAAGACGGTGGCTTTCAAAGGGACTAAGACATCACATCATGTATGTAACATATTCCACTGAATGTAATCAATGACAGTTTATCAGATTACTGACAAAAGCCTGGCGTATTTTAAAAAACTATATACTTCAAGACAATGTTTCCCAATGACCGACTGATGAGAACAGTGAATGTGTTCCCTAAGCTAGTTTGAATACAGTGCAGTTAGCAAGCACCATTCTGCTACAGGAATGTGCATCAGACAAGTATTTGATGCAGCAAAGGTGAATGCTATATAAGAAGATATGTCACAGAAAGGTCACCTTACTTTTACTTTACATTTATTTTGACAGCTACCTTTGATGTACATCTGCACTTACCAGGTCTGGAAGTTTTTTAAAAAGCTTCCTTTTAAAGGAAGCTTAATTGAAGCTAGGCAAGGCTGAGTTACTTTCTACAGTGAAGCTGACAAAATATTTTAGAGCTGTGAGCTGCAGCAAACCCTTAATGTTGGGAAGAAAGAATATAGCCATGTAAACTGGTTTCACCCTTCCTGTGCTGCACTCATGCCTGCAGCATCTTTGCAGCACAGAAGCAGAATGACTGGTGGCTGGTACATGGAGAGTCGGGAGGTAGCTGAAGCACAAAACATTCCTGGCCCACTACCTGGTTCCCTCACCCACCAACAGATTGTAAGCGGAAGATTTATCTGTCTTGAACTGTAGAGAACATGCTAGATCAATATATGATTTTGTAAACCCTTGAAAATATTGTTCTGAATGTCATTCTTATCAGCCTTTAATACTGGACACTGGTTAATAGGGGTTTAATTATTTATTACTTCTCTTAATAATCAAAAAGCTATGGAATTGTTTCAGAAGTTTAGTACTATGTGTGGTTGGCTTTTATTTACAGTAGACTTATATACAGATATAATGCATTCTGCAGCATTAGAAACTAGCTCAATAGAAAAAAATAAAGCCAAAAAATTAGGTGTCAGTACAATTTCATGAAAAAACTTCTAAAATAAACCTAGGGCTCTCAATCAGGAGTGGTTCTCCACTATGATAAAAGAAACACGCATCACAGCACTTACTGCACTGAATAAGACCTGCTATCTACAGGAAGGTACTTTAGAAATTTATATTTATGATATGCATTACGGAATTTCATTACTGTGAAGCATTTCAGTACTTCACAATAACCTTGTAGGAATAAACAGCATTTCTCTACTTTATTTCCAAGTTTAGAGTTTAGAATACAGCAAAATAAAGGAAGGCTTCTGAGAAAAGCATTCACTAAGTAGGAAATGTGATTCTTAATAATTTGCACTATGCTGCTGCCACATCCTGGTAATGTCCAAACTCCCTAATTATTTATGTTTTTGATAGCAGTGTTCCTATAGCTACAGATCTGGCAATGACTAGAAGTACTTTTGCAGCCACTGCATCGGTGAGGTTATCTTACACAGATCCTGCCAGGATTCACAGGCATGGCATGTTTCTTTTGTTTGGGTGCAGGGGTGATTTAAAACCTGAACAGATTGGGTTTGCACAAGAATACAGCTAGAAGAGAAGGACATGTTGTCATCTCCCCTGTTTTCAAACTGCTTGAGCACTCATCCTAAAATCTAAGGTCTAATTGCCTCCTCTGCCTGACAGCCCTTGAATCCCTGTCTCCCACTTCCCCATAGGATATCCAGCAATCGGACTCCTGGGTAGTCTCTGGTGAAGTGCTATGTTTGTCTCTTTTGCAGAAGCTGTTTCATTTTGCATGAAATAATCAACAGTTCAATAGTCTTTTTGGCGAAAAACGTGAGCATCTCTCACTGCTCTAATGATGGCATTCATCTGGGAAGGGGGATACTGGCAGGTAATGAATCCACAAGTATTTCAGGCTGAATAAACATTGGAGCAAAATGCACAACACAAAGTTTCTGCACAAATTTCCTTATCAACAGGCTGGGGAGCAAAGCTCACTTTTATGTGCTCTCTTCAGCATACCCCAGATGGGTATTTAGTTACTGCTTGCAAGTGAAGTAGTCTTGCAGAGGAGTCCTACTGCAGGACATCGTTCTGCCTCTACTGCTCTGGGCCCTCTTCCGAGAGGTGGGGAAGGGGCTCCCATATGCTCAGACTGAGCAATGAGTGTACAGAGGAGTGTTCAGTTGAGACATTAGGAATTTCTCAACTTTGGCTATTTGAACTAAATCACCTCCTAGTATTTTGGGCTCAAGAGGTTCTACTTGGCTTTGCCTCCTTCCAAGCTTTAGGTCTTTTTCAATCACCAGGTAAGTGCAAGTTTGCAATTTGAGAGCTATCTCATTATCAGCAAGTATAGATAATGCAAAGGAACGGGTATTTATGATGTCCAAGAAGTTACTGACAGGACCAATACACACAGAATGGGAGGAGCCTGAAGCTTGGAAATGAAAACCTCAAAAATCATGATTGAGGATGTGTGAAAAATACTTTAATTGTCTTTACCACATTTTTATAAATAATTATGAAAATACCTACAAAACCCTTTATCCTCAGCTTGTTTTTTATTCAAGTAACCAGAAGAAACACGGAGGGAAAAAGAAAGATATAGGGACTGAAGAGTTTGAAGCAATTTGTCAGTGGCAGATTACATCCTTATTTTTGTTGCAAAACAAACCTCAATAAGATTAATGAGAGAAACAAAATGAGTTTAATAGAGAAATCCTGTAGGGATCAAATGTTCATGCTATGCATCTACAGTTACCATATAATCTTGTTTTAGCTGATTAGATTGTTTTATCAGAAACCTGGATAGAAATGTAGTGAAAGACGCAGCTCAGCACGATACTTCCAAATTAAAGCATATAATAGCAGAGACAGGTCACACTGATTCCTGTGCCTGATGCACATGCGGGAAGAGTTAACACCACTGCATTTCAATAAGCTGTCACACTTCGGTGTTGCAATTTGGATGTACTATTCTAGCAGGAGGTTACTCTGATAATGTAGAACGATATAGAAATGTCTCAAGATTTGGTCTCACCCTGTCTAATAAAGGAAATAAGATTTATGTGTGAAATTTATCTGAGAAGGATCACCTGAGTTTTTTCTAGATAATAGACAGAATTTATTGCCTTTCATGGCCATCCTGAGTGCTGTGCTCCCCCTTAAAAAATCATTTAAATATTGCCTCCTGTTTGAGCCTTATTCTTTTTCTGAAATACAGAAATATATTCCTTACTGGTATTTTTGATGGATCAAATACAGGCAATGATATCTCTAAAGTATGAAGTGATACAATGGTGATGTAATTGATTTCTGGAAAAATTACTGCCAAATTAGTTTTGATATGCTATTTAGTATGTGTGTATTTGGCTGAAGTCAAATAATTAATTCTTTTATATAAAAAAAAAATAAAATTAGCTTACCACAGTTAATCTCTCTTGTTTGGATGAAAACCATCCAGATATTAGATGAAGCACTGGTCATTTATATTTACCAGCACTGTCAGGGAGACAAGATTTTGGCTGAGGGTGGGACAAAGACAAAATCTGAAACTGGTACTCAGGTAAAGCCTTTTTTTTTTTTACTGTATCTATTTGTATCCTATCTATAATCCTATCTATCCTATCTATAATCCTATCTATTTGTATCCTACAATTTAATAATAGCAGAAAATAATCTATTTTTAGGAAGTAATATTAATCTGGAATATTCTTGCAATTTAATAGTAGGATTATATTTTTGGTATTATGTCATCTAAGTCATGTTTGTATACATATGTATTTGTAGCTCTAAAATGACCAAACTTGTGTCTCCAAGCTAGGAGCTGTAGAAGGCAGCTCAGAGCAGCTGTTTGGCAAATCAGTCCTAGTATGCTGCTTTCTCTTTCCCTGTTCTTATTCCCAAGGTCCTCGGCATGCTGCCTGCAACTCCTGGGCTTCCTCCAGCCAATGGCTCTTCTCGGAGCACCACTTCCAGCCACCATTAGATGAGGAGACACTGATTATGGAACAAAATTTTAGCAGAATTAATGGGCAAGAGAACATGCCTTCATTATGGCCACTGTATGCAAACAGAACAATATCCAAACTGATAACTTAATGTGTTACTACACATGTGTGCTTACACAGACATGCACACATTCATACCTATACATGATGTGTTTGTTTCAGAAAGATAAGAATAATTATGAACCCCATTAACTGGTAGACTGTCTGAATAGGTGGTGGGGAAATAGTTTGTAATAACAGAGAATCATAGAATCCTTTGGGTTGGAAGAGACCCTTGGGATCATCGAGTCCAACCATCAGCCCTACTCTGCAAAGTTCTCCCCTACAACATGTCCCTCAACACCACATCTAATCGACTCTTAAACACATTCAGGGAGGTTTCAGAGATGGTGACTCCACCACCTCCCTGGGCAGCCGATTCCAGTGACTGACCACTCTTTCTGTGAAGAATTCTTTCCTAATGTCCAGCCTAACCCTACCCTGCTGCAGCTTGCAGCCATTCCGTTTTGTTCTATTGCTAGAATCACAGCTGATTTTAATAAACATACCCCAACATCACTTCACAAGTGAGAGGGAAGACTCTGCTGATTAAAGAGCAGAAGTGAAGAGTTACATTCCAAGAGTCTCCTGAAAAATGTGAAAACAGCAGCTAGTAAAGCCCTTCTTTTCTTTTCTTTTTTTTTTTTTTTAACAAAGAGACCAGAACCACATCTATTTAAAAACACTGAAAAGAAATCATCTAATAAACTTTGTTAGCTATGCCTGTTGATTTTTAATAATGTTTAAAACACAGGGGAAATTACGGAGAGCTAAAACAAGCTTATCTTAACCCAATATTTTAAAAGGGCGAACTATCCATCAAATCTCAGTTCTAGGCAAATAATAGAATCTTTGACATCATCATTAATAAATCATTTTATTTCCCTCTTCTTAATATCGATTTCATTTTATGAAAAATGAATCTTTTCAAACGAAGTTGATATTTTTCTTAGATTATAGATGCAATTGGTAAATAATATCAGTAATATATTCATTTATTTAAATTCTGTCAGGCATTTGCTCTAATAGCATCTCACATGTTTATTAGGAAACTAGAATCACAATTATAAACTTAGCCTGAAAATATTAAATTGATTCAAAACTTGCTAACTAATGTCTTTTAAAATGAGGTTGTAAAGAGAAAATGCGTTTGTGGTAACATGTCTAGGGGTTTCCCACAGGGGGTTAATTTGATTTATGTGTTATTTAACATTTTTGCCAGAGAAGAAAGGAATTAAAAAAAAATCACTGAAACAATTTATGAATGACATAAAGTTTTCATTTATGTAATGAGTAGAGACTGTTACTGAAGCAGAGTCACATGGTTCATTTATTAACTTCATGAAAGCAAGTAATTTGCATCCCAGTATGACCAGTATTGGATCATTGAATCAGGAGAAAGCATCATCACAGCTGAGGGATGAGACTCTCCTGGGAACCAGTGGGTCTGAGCAGAATAGGGCCCTCTCCAAAGAAGATTTGATCCAAAATTCAGGCATGTGTGTGCATAAACATGATCTTGAAAAGCCCAGATAATTCTCATACAGTCCTGAATGCCCTCATTAACACTTTTCTTAAATTGCCCAACATAAATGGAATTGCTTTATCACAAAAGGACCTGATTATACCTTAGTCGGATCAGCTTCTAAAGTGTGGACAGCGGTCCCAAACACCCCTATCCTGCATGTTCTCACCAGACACTTGCTGTACTGCAGCAGAACAAGACAGATCTCCAAATGCCTCTGCATCTGCCCTGTTGTCATCTCATTACCTTGGCCACCAGGGTGACTTTGTCCCTTCTCTCTTCAGTCCTCTCCCCAGTACCAGTTAAATGGCTAAAATGCTCAAAATGGGAAGCAGAAAATTCAGTGACCTTTTCTCTCTACAAGAATTAAAATTTGTTTCTCCCACCTCTCAAGATGCTAACCCAGCCAGGCTCATCCCTGTACAATTTGGAATAATATCTGTAGCAGTAAACTAAGCAGGGGCTGATCCCTCTCTCTGGCCCAGGTGGCACAGTGTGGCCCATGCTCAGGTGGTGGCCTCTCCCATATTTTCTGTAGGTAAAGATTTCATGGTTTCCCCTGGACCAGGTGATTGCTAGCTGACACAGATTAACAAGTCAACATTATGAATGGCAGAAATAAATTTGTGCCAGCTTTGTTTTAGCCTAAAAGTGTAGGATACCTTACAAATACACAGTATTTAAGTAACACATTTTGTTTCTGAGATGTCTTTCAGTGCAGCTTGGAAGAAAGAGCAGTCTTCCATTCATTCGCTAGCTTGCCAGTACTTTATTTGGGGGAGGGAGTGGGGTGTGAAATCAAAGAATAAGCAACATATATATCAGTGTTGTTTAAAAAAGCAAAAGCGATTTAAAGAAAATCAATCTAAGTAGCCAGAATCTCGGTATGGGAAAGTTCTTATTCACACTTTTTCTGCTATAAAATGCCATTGGCGTGTGCTCGCTAAGTTCTGTGCTTTTAGCCTCAGGTGTTTGTTGCACAAAAGCACAGCTAAAAGATAAATGATACCTCTGCTGCCATATTTGTGAAATTTAAAGAAGTGAGGCTCTGAAAGCTTAATTCAGTAGAGGTGGTTTTTCTGAGTTCCTACTTTTCCTAACCTATTGCTCCTAATGGCCAAACTGAGAAAATGAGAAGTGAGTAGATCTACGTGTTTCTCCCTCCCCTCTGCTTGATGTGTCCACACCTTGAACATGAAGCCTGCTTCTGAAAAGACTAGGAGAAGTATAAATATGAGGGGCAACAGAAATAAAGAATATCCTGCCCCAACCCACCAGGGATGTCCCAGGAGAGCACCAGCCCAAGGGGCTGGGTGAGACCCGGCACTGTAAGTCCCTGGGGGTGGTTTTCCAGGTCACTACACAGACTGTGGGGTCCCTGCTCTGGTGGGCGTCACTCATGGGTTGAAGAAGGAGGATTCTGGGTTTGTGTGAGACTTATTACAGGATGTTTAGGGGACAAACCGAAAATGGAGGAATGAAGGGAACATGGTGGCTTGAGGTAGAACAAGCACAGGGAAAAAAACCTGATCTGAGAATTCTGTCTCATTAAACTGCATTTCAAACTCTTTTACTGGGTGAGGGGCTCTCTGTTCCGTGTGTGTGTGTGCAGGGGCCTGGATGCAGCAGCAGGGGTCAGACAGTCGCTCAGAGGCTCATGTGTCAATGATGCCACCAACCAGAGGGAGTGTGGGTGCATGAGTGAGCCCATGATCTCCAATATCAAGTCAGATTTGCCAGCGAGTAGGGCTTGAGATCCAGGAATGTCTGTGTGTGTCTGTCTGAAATAAGGAAAGGTCAGACTTGTGGTGAGCACATGGCCACAAGTGTGCTGCTAAGTTCTGCAGAGACAGATGCTGTCCCCTGGGCACACTGTGGATACAGCAAGTCACAGAACAGACTTTCTCTCCCCTTCTTCCCCTCATAGAGAAAACTGATGACTCCAGGGTATTCCTGGCTCTCACACACTGCTGGAATAGCACAGGTAGGCATCAGGGCAACTGAGTGGGGTTTGTGTGTGTTTTCTCAGACATCTACATGAGCTGTTTTATTCCTTTCTCCCATCCCTACATGCTCAGGACAGCTTCTGTAGCAGACTTCCTAAACAATGATGTGTACATTTGAATGCAAAACACACTGTGGAGTCTTCTAGCTTCAGCAGAACTGCTACTTGAACTGTTCCCAAGAGGCTACAGTGAAGTAGTAGTTGTTAAGACTTCCCTTGGGTGAAGTCTACAGTCCAGATGTTTCACTGCTAAGTATTTATTAACCCTTTACTAAAACTTCTTGTGTGGCCTGTGATCATCTGCATAGGGTTGGCAAAGTCTTCAGAGGACAAGCACCATCAGCTCTGATACATGCTGACTCTTCAGTGCTACTAAATTTGGAGCTGTAAGAAGGAAGGTAATGCAGGACGTAGCACCATCTGTCTGAGGTGGCAAACAGGCAAAGACTGTAGGCTTGGAGGAGGGCTCTAAGCATGACCCTCCACAGCCAAGCTTTACTTGAGCCTGCGGTCAGTAAGCTCCATAAGCATGCTCTGTAGAGCATGCATCTTGCTTTCAACTCACATCTCCCTCCTTCAGAATAGCTACTTTTTAACCAAGAGTCTGTCTCAAGCATGGCTCTAAACCAGCCCTTTAGCTAGGAGGGAAGGAATAGTCCATTTCTTGGGCAACATTATTAATCTGTCCCAGCAGTGGTGCAAGAACTAAGGGCACTGTCTCCTTGCTCATCTCAGCTTGCCTAACAGGATGTCAACAGTACTGTGACAGAGCAGGAGCTGAGGACTGGTGCTGAGGAGCTGTGGAGGGCGTCCTGAGAGTTGCCTGGGGTGTCCTGAGAGCAGCCTGGGCTGACAGCAGGTGCGCCATGCGTGTAAAACATGACACTGTTCAACTGCAAATGTACATGGAGTAATTCCCATGCTTAATTCTGTCATTACATTGGCTTCTAGCAAAAGCTCGTCTGATACGCTCTCAGGCTACCCCTAAGCCTTAATGCTGTAGATAAAAAAACAAGCAGTCGCTTCTCTAAGAACTCAAACACTGCTCTAAAGGAAAATATAGCTATGACCTGACAATAGCAGGATGCAAGTATGACTGCAGCAGAATCATCATAGCTGTGATAGCTGTAAATCAGCTCACACAGAACTCACAACAACAGCAATGGAAAAGCAGGGAGAACAGGGCATCAGTCCTGACTAGTAACCAGAAGACAAAACCTGTAGCGATCCTCTGCATTTACTCTGGCTAGATGTGGTTTATATGCAGAGATTCTGGCATGGGCAACTTTTAGTTGTTATGCAATATGGCCTGACCTGAAAAACCCCTTGCTTTACTCAGCAATCCATTGTGGGCTTGAATCAGTGAACCAAAGATGACAGATCAGCAGTTTATTCAGCAGCATTCAGCTCCATCAAGCACACTTAAAATATGAGAGCGGACATCGCAAAATTAACATTTCAGAATCAGACTTGTTTACATTGCTGTCAGGAATATGCCTGCATTTTTAAAAGCCCAGTAATCTTTGTAGCACAAATGCTAAATTTCCACAGCAATAAGCTGTATTTTGGCAATAAGGTACATTAATATGAACTTGATATTTACTGAAAGTTAGAATTCTATTAATGCTAACAAAATACCAATACAAAGACACTTAGTTTAAAGCAGCTTTGCAGTGTTTACACTTGGAACTTAATCTAGTTTTTAAAGCTAAACTCTCGGTTATTTACGCCTTTCATACAACACCGTGCTTTTTCCATGTCATACATGGAGGTGATCACAGAGTTGAAGCATGAATCTAATCCACTGCATTATTTAGTAAAGTCTCACAGCAAATGTGGCAAGTCTCTCTCTCTCCCTCCTCAGTACAGACAGTTTCACAAAACCCAACACATTCCCAGATTAAACATTGTTTGAAGCAACTGATCCACCCTATGACAGACTCCTACTTAGTAACAAATTATGTTTTAATTCTTTGTGCATGTAGGTGCAGCCTAAAGTGTTTTCCTTCCTCTTTCCAAGAATGTCTAGAGACCTGTGCCATGGGTGAATTACAAATTAATAATTTTTCACAGGATTTGTGAATATATCTATCTTTCCTACAAGAAGAACATAAACAGTTCAAACACTGGCTTTCTCTTTTCTTTGTATGAGAGAGATGGGGGAGACCTCTTTTTGTCAGATTTTCCTCCTCCTCAAAAGTTTTTTTTTCTCTAGGAGAGGCTCTCACATGCTGAAAGTGCAGCTGTTTCTCCATTTTAGAATTGCTCCTTTACCCTGTTGTGCACTTCCTAATCTTAATCCATTTATATTTCACTAAAACGGCATCGTTCGGTGCAATTCTAGATCTGGCTGGAACAGATAAGAAACGCATTAAGAAAAAGTCCGTATTTCACAATTGTCTCCCTGGAGTCAGAACAGGCAGGGCAGCAGCATCAAGAATCCTGGATCTGTTGCTCTCAGGGTGCGAATGGTGATATTAAATACTTGGACAATTTACAGATAGCTTTGGTAGTCAGAGAATACATGAGATAAAAATTTTTGAGTGATTTATAACGAAGATGGGTTTAGGCTACTTTTCAAAGGCATATTCCTGATACAAAGTTTTTTTGTGACAAGTTTCAGATAAAATTCTAGATACAGCTTTCTTTAAGTATGAGAAATATATACTTTTCTCTTGCCTTGCTCTCAAGAGAAGATACATTACCTTAATTTGAAAAGAAAACGCACACCCCCTAAATCTTAGTATATTGTGTCAGACCAAAGTTAAAAGTTTGGCAAATGGTACAAACTAAAAACAGCATGTTATACAATGATGTAAATCCCAGGGTAGTAACATGCCATGAACTCAGCATGACTACAGCAGTTCTACAGCTTGACTTTTAATTATTGAAGGCACTACTTTAAAGAATTACAACCCATACATCTCTCGTAGCTTTAGTGAACTATTCAATGAATAACAAATTTTACTCTTGTAAGAATAATTTCAAACTATCTGGATCAGTGGAAGCAGTATGTAAAGTTACTTTACATAGGTATTATGTTAGTGAATAATTCATACTGGAATTTACTAGACACTGATATCTTCCAATAATTGCCTGCTTTGAAGACTACATATAGATTTAAGTCTTTTCAGTAACAGGAATTACTTGACACATGCCAAGACAAAAGATATTTAACCCTCCAATACAGAAATTTCAAATAAGCATGATATTGCTGAGATACCCTTTTATAGAAGAATGCAGGGGGAAAAAAGGTTCTGATAGTAATGAATATTCATTCTTTCTTTAATCTTGTCAGAGGTAGTCTCTTAGAAGTGAAGATACATTTGCACTGCCCCTATATAGCATATGCCAGACCAAATCTCATTCAGACTCACATTCCTCTAAGCAACAAGATGCTGTTCGAAGGCAGAAATATTACCCCCTGATGCAGAATAATTCCTGCCAGCTCTATGTAGTGTTCAAATACAGGAAAATATAGTCATATTGTTGAGCACCTCTAGAGCTTTTAAGTTATAGAAACTGAAGTTGTCGAAATGCAAGACTCCTGCTCTCTCAGCCTTTATTTCACCACTAATGATCACAAAGAACCAAACAGCTCTTCCTTCTTCCCCCTAACTCTCAGTCCACTGTACAGGAAGGCACTTTGGACCAATTTTCTCTCATTTAACCCTTCATCTTGTACCTTACTAGAAAGCTGTTCTACTGGGATGCAGTGAAGAGTCACAACTTACTGTGACTCTTGAAGTACACAGGCAGAATTATTACAAATAAAACATTCAACTTTTACATGCCCTTCCATAGTTAATATATTTCATGTTGCATTTAGATGTATTTCAGAATTATGTAACTTCCTGCCAGATTCACAGTTTACATGGGAAGAATACAAGAATAATTGGTCCAGCGCTACTTGTTTAGTGGTCCTGCATAGTAAATATTGAGACAAGTCACCGCAAGTCACCATTAAGCATCCTGTGACGAAATGCCTAAAATTGCATAGAGGTTTTCCCATAAGACAACTTAACATTGTATAACTCACCATGTACCATAGTTCTTTTGTTGTTCTATAATTCAAAAAGAGATCTAATCTCATTATTAGTCACTTATAAACCAAAAAGATTAATGTGTGTACTTTCCATAGTCACAAACAACAATGTAGATAAAGCAGTACCTTTCCTCTTTGCACTGGCAGTATTTTACACTCTTTATATAAGGATATAAAAGACTACTCTCTTTTTCACATTGTAGAAACTAGGCCCATAAGCAGTAATTACTCCACTCTGTATTCCTTGCACGAGCTTCTAAATATTGTATTTCTAGTAAGATACACTTGCATTCTAAATATAGCTTAAATGCGTCCTGCTTTCATAAATAATATATTGGTGACTCACTGATGTATCATAAGACATAGTTAAATAAGAACCAGCTGGAAAACAAATCAATATTAGGTATAGGGCTGTTTTGACATCTGTTGGTTCCTCTAATAAGAGGTTGTGGCGACCTGTTAAACAATTAGTTTCCAACTTCTGCTTACACTTACAGTCCCATCTAATGCATGTCCTTTGCTTCAGGCAATTAAATTAGTTTGAATCTAAGCATTGTACTATGGTTCTGAGAGCACTGCAAATATCAATCACATGAAAGAGTTGTCATTAAGTGCATCTGGATGGAGATGTTTGTGTAACAAATAGCCCTTGATGTGACAGAATGACTGGAACAAACGTATTTTCTGCACTGGACATGGGACATAATAAAGAGTAGGTAGCTGAAAGCAGTGTAAAAACTCCCACATAAGTCAAAATAGAATAGGCTAAAGAAGAAACTAAAAGTAACAGAAATTGGGTAAAGCTAGTATTGCTTTAAGAAGCTTTTAAACTCTGTTTCTCTGGCATGTTTTTTTTTTACCTGATTATTGAAATCCCTATGCGTCATTACCAAGTGTATAAAATGATTTAAGAAGCAGAAGAATCTATGACTTCAAAGAACAACATAAAAACAGAGACTTGTAAAGTGGCTTCGCATTGCTTCCCCCATGTTGCAGTTTCTCCAGTCTTAGCACACATACCAACATACCCCTCTCCCCCACCTTTTCAGCTTGAAACACCTTCATGAGAGTGTACTTTTCGCATCAAAAAGGCATAATAACCTCCTTTCATCTCAGCCCTGTATTAACTCAACATACTTGAGTTCTGACAGTACCCAAAGTGAGAAAGCCAGGGCTGGGCAGGCAAGCACAGCCTCTCTGTGTTGGTGCTCTGTACCTCTGGAAAGTAAGAAGGAGACATCACACAGTCTAAGCTTGCCACAGGGACCAACTATTTCTGCCTGTGGACAGTCTTCCCTTTGATTTCTTGCATTAACCTGCCCTGTATGATAGCAGTAATATCTCACAACGAAGATCAGTTTACAAATAACTGCAGGGCACACATATCTAATAGCTAATACATGTGACAGGGAAACAATGATGCCATTCAGGTCCCAATGTGAGAACTTGGTTTTAGATCAGTCTAGCACAGGTGAACACATTGATCGTAGGTTATCAGACATTAGATTTTGTCTTAGTATCCCATTTTCTAGTCATAAAAAAAATTAGTGACACATACAGCCTATGTGTCAGGTTAGGGAAAACAAACAAAAAAACCAGACACAGCCCACAAGTTCACACTTCCGAAATTCTCCCCAAGACCACTCTTCTTTCAACTAACGTTAACCCCATCATTAACCTTATTGTTGACTCAACTCTGGCAACAGTCCACAGACGTATCAGCAACAGGATTATACGAGTCACCCTTTATGCTCTGTTCAGGAGTACATAAGGACATATGGTGCTCAGTTTCTGGCTGGGGTTAAACCATGAAATACACGACAGTGGATAGTCTCTTCCATGTTACTCCTCATCTCAGCTCCTGATGCTGCCCCAAGATGCAAGCACCCAAGACACTTTTTCAATGTGTAGAAAAGATTGGACTAGATGACCTCTTAAGGTCCCTTCCAATCCCTGATATTCTGTGAATCTGATTCTGACTTGAGAAACTTGGCTAAAAAGGTAGTACTGCCTTAGCTAGTTCAAAAAGTATTCAGTTATCAAATTCACAGAAGATATAAGTGCAATCTCCCTCCTGCTGCTGCAGTTTTGTTGTTTTGATCCACAATCTTCAGTTTCTCCTAAACTCTGATGTTCCTCATACTCTTTTAAAAATTGCACAGATATCTCCATGAAGATCCTCTTTCCACAGTTTCCCTTCATGGATCTATGCCAAGAACCTCTCCTTAAGCCCCCTCACTATTTAGCAGTGATGCCCAGCAATCTTCATTAAGCCCCAGCTGAGAGGATCCTAACCCTAACCTGAACTTTAATCCTAAATCTATCTCTAAGCATAACCCTCACTTGAGCAAGGAAGGCCACCTGTGGTGCCCTGCTTTTGCTATGCTCCTGGGGCACCATCAGGAGGTCCCTTGGGATGAGCCAGAAGAATTCCCCATAGCGGTCCCCATGCTGTCAGGAAAGACGCACATGCAAAGAGCAGGGTCAGATCCTGACAGCGCTCATCCCACAAAGGCTCTTTCCCTGCTCCATTCTGCATACCCTTCCAACACCAGAACTGCACCCATGTTGCAGGTCCTCCCCCTCCTCCCCTGCCTGCAGATCAGCTTTTGGCTGACCTAAATTTGACAAGCCCTTCCTGATGCTGACAGCATTTGCCAGCAAAGCACAGCTCTGCCAGGCGCCGTTGTCTCCCACAGCAGCTGCCATGCATGGTGGTAGCTGCCCACACATGTTCTCACCTCCCCATCAGCCAGGGAACATGGCCTGACCAGCCTTACAGCTTATTACAGGGAACAGCATGGCACACAGCCATGGGAAACACACACAACAATGCATCGGTAGAGAAATGGGGGTGGCTTGGCTTTTGTCTGTTCCCACATCACTACTTGCGCTGCACAACATGTGGAGGGTCTGAATCTCAGCCCTGCCGTCTCCTCATGCTGCCCCTGCCCCACCAGCAGTGGTGGAAGATGGGTTTGGCCATGGAGCAGGATGATGCAGCATCCATAAAATCACAAGTGCATCCTAATTTTGAGGCATGTCAGCCTGACAGCAAGCATAATTTGGAAGTGCAGCTCAGCACAGGCTGTGGCATGAAGTGTGGGCAACATATGATGTTTATGACCTCTTCTCACCTCCAGCTCCTGGCATACCTCTTCCTTGTCAGACCCTCCCACCCCCGTGTCTTCACCACGGGCTACTTTGTCTTCTACACAGTCTGGCTACCATCTAGGAAATGGCCATTGCTTTGGAACTCTTGTTTGGAACTCATCCTCTTTGGGGAAAGCTCCCCTAGGAGAGAGACATTTTTTACACACCTGGCCAGTGCATGGGGACAGGCATACTGATGCTCCCACTCTGAGACACCACATTCATCACTAGTGTGGGTCAGGCCAGCCAGGGCCATTCTGATGTCTCCATCAGGGACAGCCAAAGCACATTTTTAAAAAAGAGTCTATTTTATGCTAGATGTTGTCCTCTTTGATCATGGGTGTCAAAAGTCCTTCTAGAACCTGCTACTAGAGATCCACCTTCCTGAAGGCCTGTGTGGGTATTGCTTTTGTAGGATCAGATGATACTGCTCCAAAGTAATGCTCTCCACACCCCCAAAACATAGGTAGATGGGTTTCTGGTTTCTCATTATCCCCCATCTCCTGTCCTTCCCCAGATGCCCTAAAAATTAACAATTAACAGAGCCAACCTGAGGCTGCAAGAAGCCTGAAGAAAGGAGATGTCACAAAGATGCTCTCTATGGCACCAAAGAAAAATCCTGTAGAATAACTTCACCTGGTATAAAGAACTGTTGCTTCTGAACTGCACAAAAGGATGAAGAGGGAGAAGGATGCGCTCCACCTCTGCAAATGCCCCCAGGCAGGAACAGGAGAAGATGTGAAAGGATGTGGACACTTGTTTGTGCGAGGTCTTTTTGCTTCAGCTGTGACTGTGAGAGGGGAAGCAAGGGTACTTGCCAGATACTGATGATTAGGAAGGGGACAAAGCAGATGTCCTCTGTGTGAAGCCAGTGACAAGCCTCCCTTGCTCTTCCTTCCTTCCTTCAAATGTAGCCCTCCCTCACAGATGCCCAGCCTGCCAGCCTTGCCTGCAGGACCAGCTTTGCACAGCCTGGGACACATGTAGAGAAAAATGAGTGTATCCTGGGGGCTAGTAGGGCTAAGAAGTGAGCAGAGCATGGCTAAGCTTGGACCTGGAAATATAACTGCTTCTAAGAGACAGTATATACCTCTATGAATCCTTGGTATCCAAATAATTTCCATAGGTTTTCCTCTACCTGTGCACTTTTTTGGGCCATGGGAAGCAGTTACCTACTCCACAAGGCCAGTGTGGGCTGACTGATCAAAGAGTCATTAAGGGTATATGAGTGGGCTGAAGTATATGCGTATGTACCATCAAAACACCCTGCAATTTATTCTTGTTGACCAGGTTCATACGTAACTGTTTATGAGGTAAAGTTGGGTTGCTTAGCAATGATGTTTGTGCTTCTCAACTAGAAATGCTGGGCCAGAACCCTGCGGTGTCCGTGAGAAAAGGAAGGCATCTGAAAAACAAACACCTAGTGTAAATGCAAGAGCTACTGCTCCATCAGTCCATCTGGACTGCTCTCATTTCACCCACACCAGGAGAGGTAGCTCATTGTAGAATAAAAACAGCGTAAATGGTCAGGGAATATGGTTTTCAGAGTCAAAAAATAATCTTACTGCAAAAAAGATCATGTTGCAGACCACACATTTTCCTGTCTGACAGCCCAACATAGAAGCAAAGACAGTTTTAAGAAATGACCTGTCAGTGCTGCAGCATATAACCAGTAATATCAGATTGACTCAATCAACTTTGCATACAAATCTGCTCAATTACTGAAAGACTTTCTGCCAACTTAAGTCTTCATTTAAAGCAACTCCTAGAACAATATTGCTATAAAACTTTCAGTGCAGGAAATCAGTGTTCTTTCCTATCTTAACTTCATAATTGACTGAACTGTTTTGAATGAAATGTTCCAAGAATGTCATCTTGAAGTAGCACCTGGTGAGAGTCTAACACAGGTATAAGCAACTGGAAGCAGGGTCTTATAATGGAAAGTGTCAGGAAACCTTAATAACAGGCTGTGTTACTAACAGTCTATGAGAGAATAGAATATTTTTGTTCACCATATTAATTTAGCTGAAGTTGTGTAGGTGGCAGCTTTTAGTAGGTGCAGAATAAATATTTCCTGAGAAATATCACTGAAGAGGAAGAAATGCATTTAAATTATAAAGGTATTAAGCTTGCCAAATTAAATACTGATAATGTTCCTGTTCATTATTCTGCCATTTCACTGATCTCTTTTATTCCTAGCTTTTTAATGATACAGTAGACCTACTTAATGTTCTTCCACATTCTAATGTATTCTGAGCTGACAGCAGAAATGACATGCAAAAGAGAAATTTTTTTTTTTTGCAAAAAGGACCTATCTGCCCTTCAGTAAATGTCCAGCTTTTCCATGTAATATATGAAATAGTTGTCATTCATATTTGGTAGGGGACTAATGGAGGATTTAAATGCCTCTGAAGTGATTCATAAAAACAATAGCAATATGTATTTTGAAGTGGATCTTGCTATACTTATCCAGGTCTTTTGATATTAGTTTGGAACTAGCTGTTACTTTCAATAGGTTTGGAGTCAGGCTCTAAACTGTTCTTACAATTTATGAAAGAAAAGACACCCTGAATTCCAAAGGGATGGAGTTGCATTGTAATACAGAAGTAATTGTAAAATTTTTGGACCGACTTCAGAGAGGAAACTACAGACAGACAGACACACAGACACACACAGACACAAGGCAACTAAAACTGTAACAATGGGAATGCCTTGCTTTCATTCAGACTCATGAAAAAATCCACAGTGAAGTCATGCTGCAAACCTGCTGTGCGCTCATTTCTGTGCGTCTCGTTGACGTAACCTTCTAGCTCTTTCCCTTTTTCTAAATAAGAGGGGTGGGGATGCTGTCTTGCATTGAGAATGGCTGCTTATCTGGTAGCCTGGAATTTCTCCTGTTGTACTTACACTTTAAATGAAAATGAATGCTAATAGACGAGCCACTTACCTTCACTGTGGGCTCTCTGATCCAGCACAGTCCAAAACACCAACTAACATGGACAGGTTTTGCTGGCCATATTTTCTGACACAATTTTATAGTCTTTTTTAAGCATCTTCCTATATTGACTCTTATGTCACATCTCCAAATGTTTTGTTGCTGTGTAGGCAGCAGACCTATATTTGGTAAAACCTGGTGCTGTGAATCCCTGATCCAAAACAGGATACAGAAAGGTCCATTAAAATATAACTGCTAGCTCTGAAGCAAGTCTGGATTTTGGGGGAGAGGACGAAGGTGGAGTTTTTGGCAGGAAGACAAAGTTCTGAAATCAGATTGCAGTTCTAGTATCTTCAAAGCAAATTGGCTGTAAAACTGCAGTATTCATGCTTTCTTAACCCCATAGATAGCCTCACAGATGAAGAAAGATTTTGTGAATGAGCAGAGTTTAGGAAGACTGGGAGGACTGAAAGTTCTGGGGTGGCTCCACAGAGCTTTTGCTGCTGCTGAGCACTCCCTGACTTGATGCTGCACGTGGCTGACCAAGACATGAAGTCTTTCCAAAGGGAAAAGACAGAGCAGCAGTGAGAAGCTCAAGGAGCAACAGCAGGCAGAGGAGGCACAAGGCCAGTTCCCTCTAATCAGTAGCATGCTGGGTAAGGGCACCGTTGGCACTTGGATAGGGTTTGTGGAAATAAGAAGGAACTCTGCAGCTTACTTCTGTGGAGCAGAGGCGAAGAAATGGGAGATCCCATTCACAGCTGTGGAAGAGACTGGGGGAATGGATGGGGCAGGAGGTGGGTGACGATTCTGGAGGAGGAAATCTTGACAGGGCACAGGGAAAGGGGCCTGGGGGAAGTAAGTACTGACATGTTTGCTCAAGGTATAACACATTGGGAATGGGAAAGACAGTTTGTTCCACCCTGTGGATATGTTTAAAAGAGTTAATTGAGGACTGGGAACTGCCACTCTACATATTCATAACAACACCCTGTTGAGAATACAGCCAAAGCTCTAAGATGGGATACGTAGGCTTTAGAGCCCAGAGTTAAGTTCAGATTATTCCAAGAATCATTTTGTGGGCTTCTGCTCCTTTGAAGTAACCAGTTTATGGTATGCATTGAGCTAAATGAATACCTTAGGGTATTCAAGAGCTAAAATACCAGAAGAAACTGTACATATATTTGCATCCTGTACTCAAACCCAACTCAGAGCAATGTTCTACCGTTGCACTGTCCTTGGGGAAAATGGCTGTAGTTCAGAAAGAGTTTCCTCTTGACTCACCACATCATAAGGTGTAGCGGTGAGGAATTAATTAGTCTACCAACACTGCTAACATGTTTCTTATTTTAACTGCTGTTTTTCATCTAATCATGGTATATGAATGGAAAGCTATGTATATTTTAATTTCTAATTCTTCTAAATGTGGTTGCTACACCCATCACTCGTGGAGAGCTTGACAGCAACTACCCTGATGTGGAAACAGTGTGGTGAGTGTTCAGTCATCTCTGTTCCCTTTTGGAGCTCCTGTTTTGTTCTATGTGGCATTATCCTGTGAACTTCTTCATTTCGACTATGGCCTATCCAGGGCTAACACCAAGATGCCAGTTACCTGACAGCAAAGAAAACTTCTGCTCTTGCAGTGGCAGCCATTTGGTGACAGTGCTATAGTCACCAAAGTGGGACAGTGGAACCTAAAGAAAATCACTTGGGAGCAATGTTAGGGAAGAGGGGAAGACATTGCCACAAGAAGACATCTTTGGTATTGCAGCTCACAGATTTTAGTGATTCATACAACTTTGCATAATGTGAGATATATTAAAAAAGATAATAGGTTCATATAAGTTGTTTCCTCACTCCCCTCTGTAGAGTTGTTCAGACATGAGGGGAAAAGTTGCCAAATATTGTTGTCCTCAGCGGGGAACTCAGGGAGCTGATGCGCTCACCATGGCTGGATCTTCCCCAGTGCTGCTTTGAACTTCAGGCCAGGCCTCTTAAGATCATTAGACAGATATTAAATAGTCAAGCTGGCAGAACTCAAATACAGTACCATATCGTAACATTAGAATAGCTTCAATCACACACTTTGCTGAAGGCTGAAAAAGGGAGAAGTATTTATGACAAGATGGGAAGGATGAGGCAGATGAGTCTTTATATACAGTAGTAAGACTTTATTTCAAAATAGAACAAGGATCCAACACAGAAGTGAATAGAGAGGGAGGCTGTAAGTCCTTTTGGCACTGTCCTAATCTTTCACACAGCCTTTTATGTAGCCTCTTCTGGTGCTCCCCATAATGCCAAAATTTGCTTATTACTGCAAGATTTGCCAAGAATTTCCAAGACCCAAATGAAAAATATCCTGAGACTTCAGTAGCTTAGAAAAATCTGTTTAAAATGAGAATTAATACAAATTTAAAGAAATGTGCTTAAAGAAAGGGGAAATAAATGTCTTAAATTCCTTGTTTCCAAATTAAAAAAAACCAAACCAACAACAAACCAACAACAAAACAAAGCAAAGCAAAACAAAGCAGCAACATATCTCTCTTCTTTGTTACCGAAGATTTTACTTAGACTACTTCTGTAATATTTCTTTTCCTCTTTTTAATAGTCTTGAACTATCCCATCACAGCTTTAATTAAGATAACCTTTCATCTGTTTATGTTCTACCAGTGATATTTAAAGATTGGCCTTCAGTGAGAGCTTTGGGTGATGTGTACACTGAGGCTTTGGAAACTTCTTCTGGACAAGCTGCCAGCAAACTATTACCCTTCTAAATGTCAATAAGCTAGACATCAATTGTCAGCTTGCATCGTTTCGAAAAGCTTGCTCTCTGTAGATTAGATCAAAAGTCAGATGCACACAAAAAATATCATTAGATTTTGATCATGAATTAAGCATTTTTATCCCTAGGGACTTGAGTGAAGAATGTTATACTTGAAAACTCTAACTTACTGTTGCATATTTAAAAAAAAAAAGAATGAAGATTTATAGATCAATTTTTAGAATACCGAGGAGAGGCCATAATGTTTTTTTAAATATAAAGGTACATTAAAAAGGGTTGTCTACTGAGAGGGAAAATACAAACCAGGAATTTTATAGAAGTTTTGGTACTAATACTGGTTTATGTTGGGGTGCTATGGAGTGGAAAGAAGTTGTGGCTGAAGCTGAAGCTGAGCTTAAAAATACCTGTGTTGAAGAAAATACATTATTTACATTTCTCTACCATGTGGCCAGTTTCTTCCTGTCTTAGGTTGGTGGTTTACCTTTTGCATCAGACTGAGGACATTACTAATTATTTCTATTAGCAATGACTAGGAGCTATTTTTAATTTTCTTAGTGTTACAGTGTTCCTCTCTTTCAGCACATCCAGATTTGTCTGGAGTGTCAGGAGATGTATGTTCTTTCAGAACGTTCCATTGCTAAGGCAGCTTCTAACATAATCTCCTCCCTCTTCATTTCAGTGATATACCCAAAGAAGTCACAAAAT
>VZTM01031685.1:2001-36555 GCA_013400555.1 Jacana jacana
TATTGGATGGATTTGATATTTCCAAGTGTAATGGGACTTCAGGTTTTATAATGCTGAACTAGATCATATTGCTTTTCTAGCAAAAGAAAGGAGAAAAGGTTAAATGTAAATCTTACCCTCCTCTTTAACATTAAAAAGTACATCTGGACAACAGTGAATACAGATAAATATTCTGTTCATTTTTATGGTTTTTAAAGGAGTATAAAAGTGGAGTTGTACTTTTGGAAGTATGCTAACTTGTTGGGATGGGAAAGTAAACAATGCTTAGAGTAAGGGGTGCTTCAGTAGCACAAGTATCCAAAATAGTACAGGCAGAATCTGAACACCCATTCTTATTGAAAATACCAACAGGACACCACCTTACTAAGAAAAGAAAAGAAAAGAAAATTTTAAATTTTAAAAGTTAGAAAAAACCACCAAACTTTAACTGTGTCTAGAAAGGACTGAGAAAGATGAGTTTGAGCAGATGCCAGGAGATGTGTAAATAGCAACTATGATTACAGTGACCTTCCTGCATAATCAAGGCCAAATGAAAAGCATGCTCTAGCAATCCGTTCTGAGGATTTATCCTCCAAATGCGCAGTCCTGTCATTTCAGGCCCCCGTAATGACCACAATCTTCTTCATGGCATGTGCTGTGAAGGTCAGGGTACTGGAGATGACCTTCATCAACAAACCACTCATTTCTTCACTGAGTCTCAAAATGTTTCATGCTTCTGTCTAGAGGCAGATGTGAGGCTTGATGTTGCTGCACTGTGGTGCAAACCACTGTTGTGGTGCTGTTTGGCACCTGCTTTTTTGAGATCAGATACGTTGAAAATAGTTCTGGATCTTCCAGTTTTAAGCTCACTGCTGTGGATGCCAATAAGTGCAGTGGCTGGGTCTGTGATTGCCTATCTCATCAGTGGTTTGTTCTCTCCTTCATGGTGTAGAGCCATCCTAAGCACACTGATTACATATCTCTGTCTTCCCTTGAACACACAAACTGTTTTCTGTCAGTTTTGTTTTTGAATCTGACTCGCTGTAGAGTCACCTGAGTGAAATCAAAGCCAACACAAGTCTTCCAGAAAGACCTCCATGCTTGACTGGGAGACTTCACAAAGTAGAAAGCCATCTTCNACATTAGGCATATGGGGATCTATATGAGTCTAAATTCCATGCAATATTTTATGCGTGATGTGCATATATGGGAATATCTACGCTGTTCCAGGTTGCTGTCTTTCTTGACTGCACACAAATATATTAGCCCTCCAGATGTTGTTGAGCTGGCCTGCCTCTTGTGTGGAAGGCAGAGAAATGAATAAATATTACATGGTTTCTATATACTATGTAATCTGTTGATTTGACAGCTGAGATTCTGTGCCAGTATCTGTAATAGGATCTTTCCTTGAAGAGGGAAAAGAATGTTTATATGGATAGGTACATACTTTTACAGTTACATTTNAAAAGAAAAGAAAAGAAAATTTTAAATTTTAAAAGTTAGAAAAAACCACCAAACTTTAACTGTGTCTAGAAAGGACTGAGAAAGATGAGTTTGAGCAGATGCCAGGAGATGTGTAAATAGCAACTATGATTACAGTGACCTTCCTGCATAATCAAGGCCAAATGAAAAGCATGCTCTAGCAATCCGTTCTGAGGATTTATCCTCCAAATGCGCAGTCCTGTCATTTCAGGCCCCCGTAATGACCACAATCTTCTTCATGGCATGTGCTGTGAAGGTCAGGGTACTGGAGATGACCTTCATCAACAAACCACTCATTTCTTCACTGAGTCTCAAAATGTTTCATGCTTCTGTCTAGAGGCAGATGTGAGGCTTGATGTTGCTGCACTGTGGTGCAAACCACTGTTGTGGTGCTGTTTGGCACCTGCTTTTTTGAGATCAGATACGTTGAAAATAGTTCTGGATCTTCCAGTTTTAAGCTCACTGCTGTGGATGCCAATAAGTGCAGTGGCTGGGTCTGTGATTGCCTATCTCATCAGTGGTTTGTTCTCTCCTTCATGGTGTAGAGCCATCCTAAGCACACTGATTACATATCTCTGTCTTCCCTTGAACACACAAACTGTTTTCTGTCAGTTTTGTTTTTGAATCTGACTCGCTGTAGAGTCACCTGAGTGAAATCAAAGCCAACACAAGTCTTCCAGAAAGACCTCCATGCTTGACTGGGAGACTTCACAAAGTAGAAAGCCATCTTCTCTTTGAGTGTCTCTTCTGGTGGTCAGTGGCTCTACCTGAAGAAGAATTGTGTCATATTTCCAGTTTCCCCTATCCAGACTACCTTACGGCCAGTGATTTACACTGTGATGTCAGTTAGGGGGGATGTGAGAAGCATGATTTTATGTGTAAAGGCCTCCAAACAGGACATATAAGAAAAGATGAAAAGCATGGCAGTATGGCCCTTTCTAGCTCCCTCCCATTACGTTTTGTCCCCTTCCCCCAGGTCAGAGTCTGGCACAGTGGCTCTGAATGCCCGACAGTACCTTCTGTCAGAATACAGCTAATTACTTAGACAAGAGTAGCCCCATTTTTGAGGCTGAGCAGAGAACACTTCTGCGTCCACGTGCTGCTACACGTATTTCTGCAAGACAGGAAGCTGAGGTGAGCATTTGCAAAAATTACTGTTCTGCTTCTTTGTATTTAAACAGTTGGTTTAAGTCTCTTAATTCCTAAATTTCTTCCAGAAAAATCCTAGCTGTCCCATTTCTGCTGGAGGCAAAATTGTCTCGCACAGTGCTGAGGAACTTAATGATAACCGGAAACCTATACCTTAGATAAGTCATTACCCTATTTGGCTTCCAGTTTCTATGGGTGCTCAGTGTAAGGCTATTCCCACATTCATTCTGCCTATTAGCAGAATACTTAAATACTTCAAACCTTTAAATTTGGCATGGTGGAGGCTGAGGTCAGCTCTCCTATTGGAAATGGAGGATATTTACTTTCTCCTTTTGACATTAGTCTCCTATACACAGACTACTAAAGTAGTTTTTGGAATAAGAAATCCAGGTTGCCCTGGTGAGTTCAGTAACCACCAGGCTCCCTCTGAGCTACTGAAGTTGACTTATCCATCTGGCTACAAGGGTTGAGACAGTCTCATCTGCTAAACAGCGACTGTTGTAGTTAGGCATATATGATGGAAAACTGGTCATTTAATGTCTGCATATGTTGAATTCAAAACAAGGCTTTCACACTTCATAATTGTTAAGGCAATGATCAAATTATCTATAGAGATCTTAAAACATAAAATAAGAGTATATGTATAACACTGAATGAGGAGTTACAGTATTAAAATGAATTTCTTATACTGATTAATGTCTAGGAAAAAAAAACCTTTGAAATCCAGTGACTTATTTGACATCATAATGTGCAAGGGCACATAACTGCAAGGAAACTGAACCTTTACCTCTAACCCTGTCAAACTGACCCAAAGGTGTGACAGGATAGATTCCTTATATTCTTTTTGAAAGCATAAAATATAATGGATTATTACAGTTACCCCCCTCAAGGGACAGAATGACATCCTCGGTCTTCATGGAATAACACCGAGCTTGAAGAAAAGCTTAGAACTTCGATAGTTCTTTGCAACATCCCAGGAGTGTGCAATATTCACACTTTAAAGCTTGTCACAGTTCTCCTTTTACTTATGTAAACAGAAACAAACATTTAAACTGTAGAGACAAACCCTGTTGCAGACAAACCTCAGTAGATTTATTTTTATTACTTCTTTTATTTCTTTTATTCCCCACCCTCACCCCTCACATAATGGCTGTCTACATGTAGGTGACAGGAAATGTCCCCTAATTCTACAAAGACACAAGAGGAAGATTTCAAAGATTCCAGTAACTATGAAGTTTTACTTACTTTGGCCTTTCAAACTGTGTGTGCCCCTGATTTAGCTGAAAATGAAGAAGTCTGAAGCAGGCTACAATTTCTTCCAGTAAAGAGCCTTCATTCTGTTTTTCATGTGGAACTAAAGGAAGGTCATGTTACCCTAAAATATGCGCTTCTGAATCAAAGCCCTGTTGATTTTTGAGCCCTGGGAACTGTGTATTGTAGTTGACCAGCCTCCAAAGTGCCAAGGCTTTTTCCGTTAATCCCAGCCATACCCACACTGCAGCCAAAGCCTGCCCTATAAATTGAAGATACTCCCTGATTCAAGAATGGCCATTAGCATAAGAGGCTTGGAAAATGCCCATTTGCTATGAAAAAATACAGTTATGCATGTTGCTGTCCATCTCTGCATCTTCCTGCTTTTAATTTTATGAGGAGGTGGATATTAAACCTGGTGGTCATTTCTGCAGAAGGTCCTGCTACAACCTTTGTCCCCTAGTCATCTCTCAGTGTACCCCTGTTGGTCAGCAACCCCTTCAGCAAAGCAATGTGCATTTCATAGAATCATAGAACCATTTAGGTTGGAAGGGACCTTCTGGTTCATTTTAGTGGAACAGTATGGAGAAGCTAACCATAAACGGTTTAAAAGTCATGGCCTGCCCCTTTGTACCTCTTGGTTCTCCTAATTTCCTCTAGTGCTGTATCTACAGGAGAAAAAAATCCAGACACTGCAATCAGTCTTGTGAGCTCATGGCTCATTCTCATGATGATGTTTTGTCCCCAGTGCCACACCAGGAGCCTTGCTCAGAGGATGGTGCACTGTCACCATGTCCTGCAACACTCCCCACAATTTCCCAAAGCTCCTGCTTGTGCATCACCACACATATGCCCAACGGCCCTGGGAACCACTCTGTTGTTTGCAGCTTCTGGCCAATTTTGATTTGAGAGAATTGAATTTACCAGATGAGCAGCACCAGTGCATGGATCTTTCAGTGAATAAAATCTTTGGAAACACAGGATTCTGTGGATCCTGCAGATGTATAATTTTCCAGAGTGGTTCCGTTAATGAAATTTTCTCAGATATCCACAGCTATTAGAATAAATGACAGTTCCTATACTGTGCAGGGAGAAGGCCTTGAGCTAACAAGACATTAACCCTATGAAATACAGTTTTGCTCCATTCAGTTTTGGTATAGGAGGATTTAGTGATCCAGTTCTGGGCACCTCAAAACAAGAGAGATATCGAGATGCTGGAGTGGGTGCAGAGGAGGACAATGGAGCTGGTGAAGAGCTTGGGGCATAAATCTTATGAGGAATGATTGAGGGAGCTGGGACTGCTTACTTTGCGGAAGAGGCTGAGGGGAGACCTCATCGCTTTCTACAACTACTTGAAAGGGCATTGTAGAGAGGTTGGTGCTGGTCTCTTCTCACGGGCAATGAGCGACAGAACAAGAGGGAATGGCTGCAAGCTGCAGCAGGGTAGGGTTAGGCTGGACATAAGGAAAAAATTCTTCACAGAAAGAGCGGTCAGACACTGGAAATCAGCTGCCCAGGGAAGTGGTGGAGTCACCATCTCTGACTGCGTTTAAGAGTAGATTGGATGTGGTTTTGAGGGATATAGTGTAGGGGAGGACTTGTGGAGTAGGGCTGATGGTTGGACTCAATGATCCCAAGGGTCTCTTCCAACCTAAATGATTCTATGATTCTATGATGGACTTGCAAATCCTAGAAACGTTCTTTTTAGTTGAGGTAATACAGTTTCTTTGCAATGCATAAGTCCAAGTCCCGTAGTGACAGCGAAGAGATCTAAATTATAAGCATCAGGAAATGCTTGAAAGAATCACAAATTAATGAACACACAGACATAAAATAAAAAGTAAGGGTCATTCAATCAAAGGGCTTGGGCTTCAGCATAAAAATGTCCATGCCAGTGCTAGAGAAGGGATGAAAACCCAAGCAGCTGAGGTGGAAAGAGGTAGAAGAAATTAATTTAGCCAAACCTAGTTTTGTTAAAAGGTAAGCTATTTCCTTCTGATGATGTCATCTTCCTGAGAAAAACAGCTCCAAAACTTCCAGAGGTTTAAATTCCTTCGACACTGCAAGAGAGGAAGGTGTTTCACTGCTGAGAAGAAACTACATCTGCAGGCAAGGATGGGGAGACTGAATGAAAACACTGCATTACTACATTTACCTTATTTAATGATCTAGAAGGAAGTTAAACATTTTTATTATTCCCATCAATGCAATAGAAAAAGCACAGTATTATGGATGAGATTTTAGTCGTCCATATAAATGCGTGTATGAGCACGCAAGAACATGTTGCTCTCCCAGCACACTCAAAGTGGAAATGGCTATTTCAGCCAGGATTGCGTTGTTATAAGAAAGCCTTTTAGGTGGACAAGTTTACAGTTTAATTTTCTGTAAGCCCAGTAAAAGAACTGAGAGACCAATTACAAAACAGAAAGAAGAAAGCTGGAATGGAGTGAGCCTGTCGATCTGGCTCTTTTCAGCAGCACCCAGATTGACAAGAAAATCACTTGCTGATTGACAGTTTAACAGGTATGAACCTTCTCAACGTTGTCAGCACCAGCATTTTATCTAGGTATATAACAGTAATCATAATAGTAGAGCTGGAACTCAGGGAATACAATATTTCTTGCAAATGGTGTGAAACTGTATTTATACATGGTGTGAGGCTAGTAAGCCTGTGCTACTAGGGTTGATATTTGTGTCTGCTTTTACCCATTTAAACAAACAATGTGGTTTTAACATTTATGAAGAGACAGATTCTGTTCTCCACCTAGAGCAGTAGGAGGAATTGGGAAGAAAACAATAGAAATTAACCAAAATTGTGCCTTCATTATGCCCATGCTCAGTTTTGAACAGGCTGCTCTCAACACCAGCTATTTTGAGCTGCTTCATCTTATTTCATAAGGCTGTTACTCCTCTCCATGGGTTTGCATGCAAGCAACCAGCCCCTAGGCATCCTGAGAACAGGATCACCCACCCATCAAATCCCCATACAGAGATCACAGCTGGAAGTAAAGTCTTCCAGTCCCCTGCCCCAGTGAGCTGCCCATCTGTGTTGAGGGAAGGACAGAAAAAAAGCATGTGTTTCTCAGATAGAAGTATTTCCTCTGGGAGTTAGGATGAGCACATCCCACATATTTCACATAAGCTGCCAAAGGGCCCTTTACTTAGCTAAGAGTTCTGGGTGGTTCATTGGAGGGGTAGGATCTAACTAGCCTCACTGTAGGAAGGTGTTCATATCCCATTCCTACCTTCCTGGTCCTCCCCAAGTCATCCAGAATCTCACTTTTTAATGTGTGTAAAACATTATGCTAAACTGGATTTAGGTGGTGTATCTTCAGAGGTGTCCTGGTTTAAGATCAAGAGGGTAACACATAAAGACCAAAAGCCAAATGAAGAGAGCAGGGAATCTCCTCAACCTCCCATCCAACATGAAGAATCTCCTTCAGGCCCACCAGCAACAGCCTTCAACAAAAACACAAACCCAGAACTAAACAATGACCACAATTTTGGTTTGTGCTTGAAAAAACAATTAGATAAGTGACACTTCTAGGAAAGTAAACTTCTTCTATAAATGCTAGCTACAAACCTAAACACTTTCTGAAATACAGCAGCTTGCAGCTGGAGAAAAAGAATGCCACAACATTTATGTGTAATCATTAAGAATTATGTTAAACAGTTTGATGGGGGGAAAGTGCAGTTTTCCTCAAGAAAAATTTCTAAAGAAAGAGCTTACAACTTTTGGAAATGAGATCCAGTGTGCCAGATGTCTTTGCTAAGAATAAGCAATTTCAAATGTTTTTTACTATTGCTATAACTTCTTCAGCCTCATGGTGTTCAGCAAAAGTCAGCCTCTTTGCAGAGAGAGACTTCCATGAAGCAGTTAGTAGCCCCACTACAAGTCCAATCACAAGTCTACTGAAATCAAGAAGACCTCTCCTCATTTTCCAGTGGAACTGAGTTGAATGGGACATTTTATGCAACTGGAAAAACTGTCCAAGAATGAAGGAAATGGTTATAGAGGATTTCTTAGTAACAAACCACAAGGCACCATACAGGACTGAATCTTCATCATCAAGAAAAGTCAGTATGTTTTAGAGGTCCAGGGTGCATTTTTTTAAAACTTGCTAGACCATTAACTACTCCAAGTTCTTGTGTCACTCTGATGTTATAACCCAGCCCAATCCTTGGAGTGATGCTATCATGTTCCCTTTTAGCTTCATTTCCCTTGCAAGGGACAGAGGAAAGAGGACAGAGATAGCAACAGAAAGTAAATAACATAAAAGGATTATATTAGTAAATATATTTGTTTCCTGTCAATCTCAATACAAACTGTTGAGAGGCGATAAGAAAAAACACTGCTCCTGTCTCCAGCCGGGGACCCCGCTTCCAGCTGAGGCTGACAGAGGGAAAGAGCAGATGCCTCCATTGATACATTGTACAGCAGAGATAGGACAACTGGGACAGTTGTTTCTTCTTATGATGCACTTCACTGTAAATAGAAGTTATTTTCTCTTCCATAGAATGTTGCCCTAACATTTTTTTTTTCTGACATAGGAGCTTCCTGCTCAGCCACCAGGTTTGTTGTGCTTCACTCTTCCTGGCTTGGTAGCTGCCACCAAAGACCCCAGTCAGCAGAGGTTTAAGGTAGACTGATTTTCAGATCCTACAGATCCTCTTAGTGAGCCATACAAAGAACCAGAGAAAACTTCCTTTGACTGAGCCCTTCTCTGCTGACTGACCGCACCGTGTTCAACCCCGCTCTGTATGAACTGACACACTGGTCCATGAAAAAAAACAGGTCAGACAGACAGATATTTGGACAGATGTATCCGTCCCTATGCCTTCAAGATGATTAAGTTCAGTCCTTGGATTGCTCAGTCACAACTATTCTTTGGAAAAAAAAACAACAAAAAACCCCCCAGAAAACGTTGAGGAAAAAAGGTTCCTTGAAAAAGAGAACTTATTCAAGAAACAGTTTTGTTCTCTGTTTAGTACAGAGCAGACTTTCACATGCAGAACAACAGTTATTAAAACACTCAAATAAAGGTAACCAGGTCAAGACAAAAATAAAGATGGGTTATGTAGGTATTTCAAATGCAGTCATGGTACATGGCATATCCTTTCAAAGGAAAAAAGCTGCCAAGCTACGATGGATAGATCAACTGCATCAGATTTTCTGTTACCAAAACATAGCAGTGAAATAGTTAACAAGTCTGGCTTTTACATTGTCATAAGCAGACTTCATTGCTAGCATCCCACTGAGATGAATGAAGGCAGCTTATGTCTAGTGTTATTGTTTCCATGTGTTTGGCTCCAGACTCAAGCCAGCATTCCCCTCAGTTTATACTTGAAAGGTTATCTTCACAACCAGAAGAGACAGAAACTTTCTGTAAATACATGTATGTGCAAAGAGAAGGGCAAATACAGGTTAACTCCACTTATTTGGTTCCAGCTTTCCTGAATTAATGTTTTGATAGTTATAGCAAAAAGAATTTTGTTTACAGAAGCTTCTGATTATATGAGTGGCTGAGATGTCCCTTACGACACATTTGCTGGTTTAAATATACAGGGCGATCTGATCGATACTAACATAATCTTATCTTGTGGTTGATAATTTTTAGGCTAGGCAACGAAATACCAGCTAACAAAGAACACAACAAAGTGTGCAACAAGGAATTGCAAATGGAAGAAACGAAGTTGGAGTGTAATTTTGAAAGGGGAAGGCAAACAGTCTGCATTCAGGTAGAGGAAAATGCTGCTCGTAACAATGGTGCTCCGGAAGGAAAATGTGTATACAGAGTAGAAGCATTTTAGTCGGCTTGAGTTTCCCCATGTGATTCTCTCTAAAGCCTGGCTTTCTTTCCTTCTCTCCATCAGTAATCTACTGCTGAAGTTTCTGCAGAGAAGAGTACACATTATCATGCATTATTACCTGTGCTTCCCTGGAGACAAGAAGGATTCAGAAACAACTTATGCAGATGGTTATTTTTACACTACCTTGAAAATTACCCGTGTTCTCTGAATGACAGTATTCAGATAAAGGATAATTATTGAAGCATTTCTCTCAGGGAACAATAAAAGTGCCAAGTACAGTGTCTCCAGCAATATCTATTTTTGTTTTTTTGCTGATCCAGAATTCTTCTGATACAGAGCCTCATATATACTCACTAGCTATAACACTGTGCTTCCTATTTTCTGCAATACTAGCTAATAGCTTGGAATTTCTCCTCTTTAGAATGTGAGGTTTTTACTTTATTTTAAAATTTATCTGTGACGATATAATTCCACAGACTATTTTATTAGACATCTGGCAAGAAAGGTGGATGGATAGATTGACAAGGGTGATGTAGGAATGGCATTGCAGTGCCTAAAATCCAGGCTTACCTTCTTACTACCTTCTTTTAAGGTAGTAGGAGCCCCACACAGAAAGCCATCAGAGTTTATTCAGGTGGCCTCAGTTCCAGCCTTCTCCTGAGCCTGCAGTTTGTTGTCAGTGAGAGGTTTCCGAAAGCTTCATGCTACTGTGAGCAAATGTGAGGTTAGGTGTAATTTGGGATGTCTGAGTATGGTCCCTGGGAGCTCAGAGAATCAGACCCACAAAAGCCAGTCTGCAGACTGGGATGCAGACCTGTAAGATGATTTGAAATAGGAAGGCAGCGGGGGGGAGTAGATATGCTTTAAGCTCAGTCCTTTTCAGGCCCAGATCCAGAACAGGACTTTAACACTTCTGTGGGAGGTTCTTCTTTAGGCACCTTAGTCCAAAGCTGAGGTCAAGATATCATTATTCATGTGCTCAACAGCAAAAGCACAGGCTCCCTCACAGGCTTAGTTAAGCAGGTAAGTTAGGGTACAAATTTTGAGAATCAGAGCTCTCGCTGTAGGTGTCAAATGTTCACAAAGGAAAAACTAAATCTACTAAATATGTAAAATATGTTAACATTGAAAGGTCATACTATTAATTATGTTGTTTTGTTTTCTTTTTTTTTTTTTTTCCTGTAAAGTTCTCTTTTTCATGGGGATCTAGTTTCCACAAGTGAATTTGCTAAACATCCAGAAACAAGGTAAATTTTTAGATGTACAGATGTTCTAATAAGCTTTTGCTAAAGGAAGATTTTGGCTACCTCAGAATCAAAAGCATCAAGCCCATTTCTCATCCAGCCTAAAGTGACATGAGTGCTACACTGACCTACACTGGAATGCAAGAAACTGCCATGCAGAGAATAGTTCCTCTGTTCAGCTTAATCACATTGAATCGTACTAACATTAACCAACACAGCTACTCAGGTCCATCAGCAACACCAGTCCTCTGCCGTTAGTATGACGGCTTCAGAAATAGCTGTTCAGTGAAACTGTGAGCAACTCATATTCAAAACTTCACCAGTTCATCATTGCAGTCAGTACAAAAATGACATTTTCTGAGAGTCATTATAAAAATTTGAAAGGTCTTGTAGAAAGTCTGTGAGGTCTGAGCAGTGGATGCAGATGAGGTGTTCCAGAGAAGCCAAGCCAAAACCAATGAGGACAGGGTGACTTGGAAAAGTCCATCCTTTCAATTGATTCAGCCACATTAAATGCCTCATAATGTAGGTTTATTTTGATGGGGAAGAAGGACTGAACATGATTGTTGATTGTTTTTTAAGAGATATTGAAAGAACAGGCTACAATCAAACTATCATTAGGTAATTAAAACAGAACAGAAATAATGACGTTAAAGCAGCAGCAGATTAAAATTAGCCTACATGGAGAACTCTTCATCTCTAGAGTTATTCAGAGATAGATTTTGTCATAGCTTGTTGTGGAAATATTTTCATCAAAAATATAGAGTCTTGAATCTTTGTGATGAAGATGGTTTCCAGGATAGTGGGTTTGAGATGTGAGAGGGACTAAATGGCCTCCTTCATTCAGCTATGTTTCAATCCTTCTTCTTTATGTACATCATCCTCTTGTCCTCAAATGATTCAAGAAAAATTACAGAAATTCTTTGGGATATTTTATGGCCCAGCTTTTACTCTTTTGTTTCCATGGCCATCCCTTCTCAGTCCTCTGGCATGACTAGCGCTGTCTCCTTTGGCTGCAGAATTTTAGTAAGAATTAAATTTTGATCTTGGTTGCATCTATTTGGTCCCAGTATAACAAATAGCATTATGTGAGTGAAATGGTAATTAGAAAACACAGCTAAGGTTAAGTGTGAGGGGAATCTTTTGGTCTCTCTCACGCTCTCAGGGCTCAGGTTCTCCTCTATAGCTACATACCAAACAATATCATGTTTCCAACAAGAAGGCAGCAATCTTGTCTGGGATACAGGCTTGGAGCTCTTTTGGCTGCTGGGTGGGGAATGCAGTGGCTTGGCAGCATGGAGCTAGCACAGCAACAGTTTCAGACTGAATCATCATCCCGGGTTCCATTTCCCAGGCAAATTTAGCTCTTCAGCTCCCAAATTTGAAAAGGTCTGTTTCAGCAGAAACAAACTCACAACAGAAATGCATGCAAAATGAAAATAACATCAGGAAGGAAGAGAAGGGATTATGAGCAGGTAATATGGCCTGAATGTGCTAGAGTCTCTTTTAGGCTTCTACTTGTATTTGCATCTCACCTTGGCATTGAATACCATAATTATATTGAACCTGTGCAGGGCTTATGTGAATGGCAAGACACAATCACTGAAATCAAGGGAATCAAGGTGCTCCTTAGCAGTACCTCTTGAGGTACATCTGTGTCTACATAGTAAACTGTAACAAAAGGCAGAAAATAGGGTTTCCTAGCCTCAGTAGAGCGAGGAAGGGTGGACACCCCATACACAGACATGGGCTTTTCTTCTGTGCAGGGCAGCTGCAAAAGCAGGATCCATTCTGCATTGAGGTGTTAGTTAGGCAGTGGAAACTAATGAGAACGTAATGTCCATCATGCCAGCGCTACATAGCAAACACTGTGGAGAGTTCTCTTCTACTACTCATTTTGTTAAAACCATCCATGTAACAGGGACAGGGGCCACATGTGAAGGACAACCTGGAACCTCTGCTCCAAGTGTCTGCACAGATACTCACCTAGACTGGCATGCTGCATTCACAAAGTTACCAGCAGGAAACCAGCCCAGCAAAAACTCCATTGTGAAGAAAGGAGACCCCTTCCAGCTTCCAAGGTACTGAGACCGTTTTGCATGTGATGATAAACCCTGAAGAAATGCAGATCCCCTTGGGCCTGGCAAATTGCTATACGTAAGTTACATCTATGTTTTTCTTCTTTAGCTTTACAAGTTGTAGGGTATCACACCTAGTTTTCAAAATCTCCCTCAGTCATGCCTCCATGTGAGAAGGCTTTCCCAGAGACCCCAGGCACTTTGCATTTACTGGGCTACTAATTCTTATATTATAGATTAATACCCATATGGTACCTTATTTTTCAGGTCTTATCTCTAATGAAGACTTTCAGCAGTTGTCATAAAAGTCTGGTCTTCTTCCTGGAAAAACAGATTTAATATGTGGCTGTTTCCCTTCAGTTTGGAGTACAAAGATAGGATCCTGTCAACAGCTGGAAAGAAATACTTTAAGAGTTAATTACCTTTCCTGTCTCTGACCAAATGACTACTTGGTAAATAGTGGCAATGGAGGCAGTCTTGTGACAGAACATTGAGGAGTCTTCAGGTCAATAAAGAATGTGTAAACTACTGAAGAGAAATCTACTAACACACTGCATTCAGAAAATAGAAATATATGGTCCTTTTTTTGCTTTCCACTGAGCTCCTGGTTTGGAATCTGTAGTGGAACCATATTTCCGGAAAAACCTGGAAAGTTTATTTAGGTAGAATTTACAATGTCTAGTTTATTTGGGATTTATGGCTATTTGTGTCCATTTTTTTCTGGACAAACCACTGCTATGAATAGCAGTGTTTCTGACATATAGGATTCAAGCAGGCAATGCATGTGGAGTGTCCCTATGAACTGAAGTCCCTGTGCTTGGGCTATGCAGAGAAAGTATGTGTGGTTTTGTATGTAAAACACAGGGCTGTCTACTTGACAGAAAGTATGTGCCTCTAATTCTCCTTTCTGGCTCTCAGCAGCCAGGGCAGATGGCGATGCTGTTGGCATCTTTTCTCATTTTACATGCTTTGGGGAAGGAACAGGAGGGAGCCAAGCGATTGGGGGGACCACTTCCTTCTCTCCGTCAGTCCTCCCCATGCAAGCCCTTGATGGTTCTGGGGATGGTTGGGGTCAGGAAAGATAAACCTTCAGGGACCAGAGGAGCTTGATCCTATGGGACTTTGGAGAAGGACAAATAGCAGTGGAGACTTTGTATGATGCGTATGGTAAGGTGGGAAGAACTTCCCCACAGGCATGTTTTTTGCTAGGAAAATAAGGATTGTGGAGCTCTTGCACGGTCATTAAGAAAAAGGTCAGTCCTAAAGCCTGTTGTACCATTAATGTAATGGGTAGGCTAAAAATTAAAAGAGCATTTTGGGAGGGAGGAAAGGACCCTGTGTGTCCTTCAAGCTGTGCATTTCAAACTAGTTCAGTTAGTTCAGTTGTTATAATTTAGTCCCCATTTTTAAAAGCCATTTGCTCTTACAAGGGAAACAGCCTGAAAGAGACTTTTGTGACTGCCTGCTGAATTTTCTATGTTGTTTTGGAAAAAAAAAATATTAAAATCTGCAATTCCCTATTTGTACGGAGAAAAACTTTGAGCACTGACAACTGTCAGAGTTTTCTGTTGAAAATCACAGGAGATATTTTTTCCCTGTAAGTAGACTGGAAAAGACTCACTAATGTGACTTGTAAAAAATGGATCAGTTAAGGAAGAAAAGTGAAACAGATGTCTTTGCGGTCTCCCTTGTTTTGGACCACCAGAACCAATTCTGAGTGATGCTGTCTGCTTTGAAGTGGCTGCCTGCAGCTCCCACCTGCCTTTGCCACACTGCCTGCATGAGGATGTGGTGTGGATGAAGCAAGAGGAATCCTCCCTGGCATGAGGATGGGTCTGCTAATGGCCAAGACAACTTGATGCTGGGCAGTGACAGAAATCTTCTATAATGCACCCTAACATCTGGCCCATGTCATCTTTTTCTGGTTCAACCGATGCCTTTTATCATGTGAAAATGCTAAAAATGGATCCAAAGCCTACATGTATAATTGAGGCTCTAGTTGTTGTTTCTTTTTATTATTATTATTATTTGAGAAAGCTGTTATAGCTCCCTTTAGATTTTGCTGCTCATGAATTATAAGTCTGCTCTTCAAAGTAGAGGAATGCAGCTTTCTGGCTTTGGAAACTGTCACATCTCCTGTAGGAAGGTAGACAGTTTGACTGCTCCAAGCTGTGTAATTGCAACAGCCAAAGAAAGGATTCACTTCTGGTTCCTTTCTAGGGCACACAATAGGAAGAGACAGACAAGCTATCTTTTACGTTGTCCCTCAAAAACATATTTCCACACTGTCATTTCTAGCTAATCCCATTTCTCCATTGAATGCTCACAGAGCAACAGAACTTGTCCTGTTCACTGTCCTTCCTGCAGGGCACTTTGTTGCCTCCAGAAAGTCCAGGTTCTTGTAGATGTTATGTGGGTCTACAACCACTTTCTCCAGGCCACTTGGAAGGACAAGATAAGTAGGAATAGTGCAATCTTGGTCTCTAATAATCCAGGAGCAGGTACAGGGGTAGTATTAGGAGTATTTTGAGAGCAGAGTGCCATAGCTTTGCTAGGTGGAGGGATCATCCCAACAGAGCCTCCCAATGTGTCCCCTCTGCAACTGGCAGGCAGCTGCAGTGGTGGGACTGCCTGTAGCTCTGCAAGTGCCAGTGGGAGAGGCTGCAACTTCCTGAATGTTGGCAGTGTGTCCCCCTGGCCAGAGGCAGATGAACCAGTAGCTGCAGGGAGCAAAGCAGCTCATGGCTATGGAGGTCAGAAGAAGAGTGTTATAGGACCATTGTGCGATGTAAACTCTTCCTGGACTTTTTGGTTTTGGCTGCTTTCACCTCTAGGGCCATGGTGCCCTGTTTATGTTTTCATAGCCTGTAATAACAGAATCTTTTTAACGAGTGCATGGACAGACAGCCTATTGTCTGTGTTAGTGCCTCGGAACTCCAGTGTGGGAAGGGCTATTGGCACTTGCTTTTGTTTACTCTGTTTCTAAGGGCGTGTGGTCCTTAGAAGGATGGGGGACTTTCTGTCTTTCAGGTATTTTTATGGGCCAGGCCTGAGCATAACTTATTTTTATGTTTGTTTCTCTCAGAACATCCCGACTCATGCCACCACCTGAGAAGAACCTCTGCTCACATTTAAACTGAATGGACTCTGAGGGTATCCAAAGGGCTCCAATAAACAAGGGTGGCCTATCTGAAAATATTTTCTGGTTGTGAACATTGCAATGTAGGCTGAGTCTAGTTAGAAGGCCTGGCTTGTTTGTACATATTTTCTCTTCTTTTGGCGTCCCAGCGGGGCAGAGTCCCTGGAAGGCTATCAAGCATGGACTGGCTTTCAGAGCTTACTCCTTGCCAGCAGCCTCTCTGTGTGAGGCCAATAAAATGTGTTTGCACTTGACAACAATAGAGTATTTTTGCGCTTCACAGTGTGTCTCCTTAGGACTAACTGCTGTCTGGAAAGGCCCTGAGGTCTATCCTTCCCCTTCAAACCATGCAAGATGAAGACACTACCCTTTTATGCCCTGTTTCTACAACATGGTGACTGTTGTAAATGGTGGGGTGGGTTTACAGGCTAGTTGGAGGGCAGCTGTTTCCAAAGCATAGACATGGGAGGGGTCAAAAGAAGGATAAAAGCTGGGAGAGGGGAATTCAGCTCTGAAGTCTGGGTGGAGGGTGTTCTTTGAAGAGGCATTGTGATATAGTAGGAGTGCAGGGCAACTAGCTGTTCCTCTTGCACTGGTCCATGCAGAGGCCTTCTGAAACTGTCAGCCCTGGGTTATCAACCCATGTCTAGAGAACAGTGTGGACTGTAGCACTGCATGGTGTTGTTGTGACCCAAGTACAGGACCTGGCACTTGACCTCATTGAACCTCATACAATTGGCCTCGCCCCATTGATCCAACCTGTCCAGGTCCCTCTCTAGAGCCTTCCTAAACTCAAGCAGATCAACACTCCCACCTAGTTTGGTGTCATCTGCAAGCTTACTGAGAGTGCACTCAATCCCTTATCCAGATCACTGATAAAGATATTAAACAAGCCTGGCTCCAAAACTGAGCCCTTAGGGACACCTCTGGTGACCAGCCACCAACAAGATTTTGCCCCATTAATCACAACTCTCTGGGCATGGCTATCTACCCAATTTTTTACCCAGTGGAGAGTACACTTGTCTCTGCCACGATTCACCAGCTTCTCCAGGAGAATGCCATGGAAAATGGTGTCAAAGGCCTTACCAAAGTCCAGGTAGACAATGTCCACAACTGTGAATGCTGAAAAAAAGAGATAGGTTGGAAAGTTAGGTCATGGGTTTGTGCATAGGACTGATAGGACATAGCAAATGCAAAGGTGCAGAGCCTTCCTAAAAGGTGCCATATTGAGCCACGACAGATGTTTTGCCTGGGACAACCCAAATTCTGTGCATCTGGGTCTTATTCATGGCAGTCTGAGGTGCCCTATGAATTTGTGAGAAAAGAAGCTCCTTCACTAAGATGTGACACCCTTGCTGGTGTAGCAATGCAGGCAGCAGCTAGGCAGACCCACCATGGAGAGACTAATGATGCGCTTATGGGCCTGTTAACCCAAGAACTTGCTGGCCATGCCTCTTCTCTCACACACAGTCTCTTCAAAACCTAACACAGCTGCCTTTCGTTGTGCTGCATGCATTCGTTCTAAAACCCTTATAAAATGAAATACTGTTCTTGAGAAGAGTAATTATTACAGGTCTTATGATCCAGAAGAGTTTTCTAGTAACTCATATCAACATTGCTTAGATTATTTTGTAATGCTATGAAAATGACAGCCTCTCTATTTAAAAAATGGTCAAAGAGGGTTATATTGAATACTGTTGTGTAAAACACTGCACAGTGTATTTTACTACTGTGTAATTAAAAAAAAAAAAAAAAAAAAAAAAAAAAGAAAGAACAACAGTTTTATCTTCTTCCAGCTTAGCAGTTGAACAGCTGAATCTTTTTATAAAATCTTAAGAGCTTGATATGCCCAGTTCTTGTAAGGGACAATTCATGATCTACACTTCAAAAAAGTGACCCATGATTTTGAGAATTTTAATTTAATGGTTTCCCTACTTGAAATATGTCAGAAGTGCCCTGTTTTTCAAATGGGTGGTGTTTGGTGGCTCTTGAAAAGCAAAATGGCAATCTCTCAAGCAGACAGAGCAGCTTTTCCCATATAAACAGCTGACATCACAGAGTATTGAGGCAAAGGCTGTTCTTACATATGCATTCACCTGGTGGTTTGAACAAGTATAACTGATTGAAAAAGGTGCTTCACTGAGTTTTTAAACAGAATAACTTTTTTTGGTAAGAAATTAATATTTTAGTTAAAAGAGAATGAAAATCAGATGCTTCCTAATCTGTACAACAGCATGATGCGACTTTTCTATTGTAGCTGTTTCACTTCCATACCAGTTAATTTGTACAGTCAGTTTGGTGAAAATTAGAAGCTTTAATTAAGTTTTCTGGTTCATTTATGATCTGATGTTTTTTGTAAGATTTCAAATTGCTAACAACATAGAAAACCTGGAGGGGCAAAGGAGAAAAAGCAGTAGAAACCATCTTATGACTTGTGTTTTTCATTGTATAAGTGAAATAGTTCATATACTTATTTAGTTTTGGAAAGGATTATTTGTTTGAAAGGGATACAGAACAGCTTTGGCTGCCTGTCCCTGATAAATCAACTTTTTCTGGACGTTGACTGACTCCTTTGGAGCTTTGAAATGTGTTTGCTTAGCTGAACAAGATAATGAAAAACAACCAGTCTGGGCATTAATTATATCATTAGCCATATTTAAGTCAGCATTTACCACACCACAACGCTGTACATGTGAATTAGCTTTTGCTCCTGTTGCATGCAGCGGCTCTGTATACTGGCACTGAAGTCACTTAGATGGTTCTCATGAAGCAAACATGCAGGATTCCATCTTCAAGAGGGGACAAAACTGAAGTCTTGCTGTTTATTTCAGGCAGTCATAGCAAAGGCTGAACAAAGCACAGCAAGACAGTATCAATTAGCAGTTGAGGCCTGCACACAAAATATTTTTATGCCAGGGTTTTAGTGCAATGCTCTCTGTATAAATACCATGATTCGTTACAGTCATTTAATACAGTGAAACAATGGGTGTTCCTCAACAAGGGCCGTCCTTATACACGCTGTTTTATGCGTCTTGGTAAGTACAGGCAGCGTTCATTCTTGACAGCTATAGATCAAATTACAAGCAAGCCAGAGAATTATGTTTCTGCAGAGGGAACCCTTAGTCCCCTGCTGGGTTCCTGTGAAAGAGGTGGCCAAAAGCCAGCTAACTTTGCTCCCCAACTGCAAGGAGCCAGGCGGCGTTACACTGCTGGCAACACTCAGCATCCCTGAGGAGGTTTTTCTGAGCAGAGTCCAAGAGCAGCCACCACCCAGGACTGCAGGGTCTGGTCTGCAGCTGGGGGAAGCTTGTGCTGCGACTTGTGGCTAGGCGGCCGGCTGGGAGAAGACCCAGCCAGGGGAGCTGGATCCTTGCCTCTTCCAGCCACCAACACTGCTCCTGAAGGATGAGTCACTGTTGGTGCCACCACATCCATGCTTGTCTGCTCATGATTGTCCCCACAGGGTGTGGGAGCAGTTGGCACAAGCGCGGCCTATAGCCTCGTCCTCATGATTACACCACATGAGTAGCACTGGCCTGCTCAGGGTGCAAGACTTTCTCGTCTTGCTTCCCCATTCCCCCCTGCCTGGACGCATGTGGGTGGATGTCAGGGTATATCCCTGACAGCTCATTCTTCCACAGGAGGTGAGTAACTTACACTGCAAAAATTTGCTTCATCCAGGTAGAGCCGTACACTCACCATGGATTGTATAACCCACTTGGTAAAATCAGCAACCCAGCGGTATGGCATACAGAGCATATTTATAAAGCCTTTATTATGTACAAATGATGAAGAGGTTGTAGTATTATATAAGGCCACGACTTCAATGGGGGTGAGGATGCCTTTACTAATTTCTATTCTGGCAGTTACCATTTACAATTACCATTTCCATTGTTTGCCAAAACATTTGCAGCCATGTTTAATATGAGTTTTCAAAGTTGCAGCTGATGTTGATTTGTGCTCTATGCCAATACTCATCTTCTGCAAGACATATGGGGATATATATATATACACACATATATAAAAATAAACTGTAAAAGTGGTATTCCTTTAAAGGCCTGGTGGAAGATTTCAAATTCTAGTAACAAACTTGGTGATGCTGCCCTTTAAAAGATTCGTGACTGACCAGGGAGGACTTTTTTGGGTCTTTTTATTTTATTTTATTTATTTTTTTTTTATTATTTCTTAACAAAGTGCCCAAGATGGCTTCAGCTCTATTAAGAATCCATCTAATGACTGTTTAGGTAGAGTTCATTGCCAACTTTCATTTTAGTTTCAACTTAGCACCTCTCATTAATGTCTTAAATTCTTCTGGGACTGAGGATTTCCATATTTGGTTTTACTCTTGGATTATGTCAAAAAAGTTTGAACAAAATTGTTTCGGCTAAATGAATGTGAAAAAAAATATCTTCCATATGTTGTTATCAAAATCTTCTGCATCTGTTTAAGTCAAAAATGGCAAGCCAGAAATTTTTATGTTGGCTTATGATATAGCCTCTTCATAAAGCACTCTCGGGTTGAAGAAAATTGGTTAAGTAGTTTTAAATCAACATGTCATTTTTCTGCATACTATGTAGACCTCTTTCATTTTTCCTCTCTCCTTTTTTCTTAATTTAGTTCTAAACCCTTGTTTAAAATGAGTTTGCCAGGGATTAATTTACTAAGAATATCTTTAATGACATCTCAGTTATGGATACATTTGTCAAGAACCCCAGCTGTTAAGGCCAATTGACTTGAAAAAGCCAGACTGGATGCCATTGCTTCAGCATACGAGGGACGAAAATATTTAGAGTGTGCTGTTAGTTCTCTTTCCCAGTTCATACCAGTTTAAGTGTCAGACCTGATGACCTTACTTAAGTCAGTACAATGACATAATTTTGTATGTGTACAGCCAAATTGTTTCTTGCCCTTTTTATCTAAAATACATGAATAATATACAAAACCTAGGCTAAACAGAAAAAATGACACTCCCTTAAAATTCAGAAAACATGAAGGCTGAGATTGCTACAACAGTGCTAAGACTTCACACCCTCTTTATACTCTTATAAAGCTTACAACCCACTTTGACAAAAGCCCACATTTAGAAAAAGAACAAACCTTTAAACTCAAGTACTTAAATCCAGGAAAAAGTAAGACTTAAGGTAGCTCATTCTCCGGTCCACTAAACATCTAATAACTTGAAGCCCAATGGGATGGCCTCAGCGAAAGAGATATTAAACTCTCCTTTTCTTACTCCTCTCCTGCAAGACTGAATACATTTTTGGGGGGCAGTGAGGGCGGGGAAAGAACTTTTCTGTGAGATGACTATTCAGATCTCTTCAGCCAGGCATGCAAGCTTGCCAGCAGTTCCCAAGAGCACTCTAACTCTTAGCTATTGCAAGAATAAGTACATAAAAACACATGTAGAAAGTCCCCCACATCCTTCCTTTCCCCTCTTTGCTGTGTTTCCCACTGGCTAAACAGGACAAATGGGAGCAGGACATTGCAAATGTCTTTCCCAGGTAACTAATTTTCGCCAAGGATTACAAAAGGGAACTTAGATATCAAATCCGTGTGTGAAGTCAAGGAGTTATGTTATTCCCCCTTATACAGGAAGAACTACAGCACAGAGCGATTAAAGACAAAATTTCTACACTCCACTACTTCTACATTCCTCATTCTCATGTAGAAAACCTTAAATAGCAAAGGATGGACTGTTCCTATTTTGCTAGGCTGGAATGGTAAATATTCAGGCGAACTGAAAAAAAGCCCACAAAATACATCTAAAATATTGAACTAATAATTTGCCCGAGGTTGTACTGCAAACCAGTGGCAGAGACAGTGGCAGAGTACTATTCCCTGGAACTCCAGTTCCGTGCTTTGAGCACACCACAGACCTTTCTCCTCTTAGTTCCTACTTTGCTACACCTTAATTATAGGGATGTAAGAGATGTCAAGTCAACCTCATTCTGTTCTGTTTTGAGGAACACTGCTTTACTGCTTTATTTGCTGATCTACTGCAAAAATAACCGTGTCAGATGGTTACAGGCATAGGAGGCATTAGTACTACTGAAAGCCATGTGCTGGTTGAAGCAGGCACATTACAAAAAATCCTTCATGTTTAGGATGACATTATTGAAATTTCTTTGAAAACTGTGTTTGTTAAAAGAAGCCAAGTTAAGTTTTCAAGCATAACTTTATTTTTGACAGTTTCTCAACTTTGGCTTTGTACTTTGTGTTTCCTTGGTTTAAGAAGAAACAGGGCTCTTAGCAGATATCTGAAAGTCACATTCCTGCATGTTGTTTTAGTGGATAATTGAGAATTTTTGATACTTTAAAAAGAAAGAAAGGAGAAAAAAAGTTTGTTCTTAAATGCTCAGATTGACAGCAGCCTGAGATAGGAAACTTCAGTCTCCACCTTGATCCCATTGTGGTGATTACTGTTCATGGAGTGATGGGGGAATCCATCACACTCCCTGTTGGCACTTGAGTGATTAATGAGATGACATGCACAGAAGCAGGTGGCTGAATTTCCCTTGAAATAAGACCAGTCAGATTCATAGAAAAGTGTTAAAATGTACACTAGAAGAAAGCATCAAAAGGAGTAGTGTGTGTCGTGGGTAGACAAAGTATCTAAGGACTGAAATTCTGATGGAGCACTTAACACAATGTTCCCTGAAACCCACAGTCTGTTCAAATGTGGTCAGTAGAGTGAAGTAAGCAAGATCGTCACTGTTGTTGTTTGTAGACTGTCTCTCTATGTATATACATATATATACATTACCTTATAGTGTGTGTGTGTATACATAAAAGAGGTTATAGACTATGAAAGGGTGGATCTAGTTTTAGCAGCTGAATATCAGTGCAGAAGGGAGAACTCAGTGAAGAATGATTAGCATCTCTGCTGAAAAATGTTGTTTTCTGATTACTCTGCTGCTGGTCAGCATGTTACAGATGTGTTTGCCATTGTGTACAGTTACACTGGACAATGCTATTTAGGTATATAACACATTTGCTGAAGGTCTATCATAAATTATAATAGCTATGCTTGTAAATAAGTTACATTTAGCAGTTGGTCTTGTACCTCTGCACACCACAGGCACTTAATTCAAGTATTTTAATGCCAAATGCTAAAGGTCTGGGACATTCTTACTGGTAAACCAGAGTGACACCAGAATGGCAATATTTCAGCGCTGTTCTGTTTGCACCTTTTTATAGAGGCTATACATTTTAATGGGGCTCTCATTTTTTGCTGTGAATGTATAATACCTAACTCAATAGAGTCCACTCTTTACACTGAATAGTTAACCTGTAATGGAATATTATATTATTATTTTATGAAATAAATGTTAAAAACAATTGATTTATTTCCAAAATCTGTTTCTGCTTAGAGACCTTACTGATAACTGCATTAAGAATAATATGTGGCTCTGTTAGTGCCTGTGTATTTTTATTTAGTTGGATGTTTATACATATGTATCTCATGAGGTAAATCCTGGACAACTGTTATTGTACCCTCCCTTTCCTGTACACCAGCTTAATTTTTACTGAAACACAAGACAAAGTTTTCCCTGCTCTCTTGAGACCTTTTGGAAATCACTACATTGAACAAAAAAAAATATAGGTAGGGAAGGGGTCTTGAGATATACTTTTGACCACCACTGGCATTAAAGTGGGATAAAACCTGACTGCCTCTGTCAGATTATCTGTTCTAACCTCAAGCCTCCACAGGAAAGAATGCCTTCCACAGCTTTCCTGTTGTGCAATATGTTAGAATATTAAATTATGCTTGTAGCTAGAAATACTTTCCTAAAACTTAAGTGATATCCTCTTTCTGACACACTACAATAATTATTTTTGGTCCCACCTCCAGCTGACACAGAGAAAAACTGATTTATCTTCATAATAACAGTTCAAGTGCTGAAAAAAACAAAATAAACTTCCAGCCCTCCAAACCTCTCCCTACCTGCAGTACACAACCCTTCCCACCCTTTTTTTTTTTTTTTTTAATTTGTAAAGCCTGTGTGTTGCTTTCCTGTGCAATTTCCATACTGCCTAAGATTGCTCTTAAAGTGCATCTTTCTAATGCAGTTTAGGTGTTCAAGGCAATGCTGTTGAGTCCTTGACTCTATGCTCGGAAGAGGACTAATACTTGAATGTTACTGCCTGTGAGCCGCCTTGACCTCAGGCTTCTTTCCTGTTGCCTGGGTAGTCTCCATTTTCTGTTTCTGAACTGGATTTCTTCTCTTTCCTGAAGCATAGCCCTTTGCTGAACTTCTGCTTGATATTTGAATCATGTCTCCAGTTATTACCATGTGAAGTCCAATAATATTCCGAGTTACCTTTCATGTGCACTTCCAGTCTTCCCAGTATGGCAGCAAACCATTGACTGTTATACCTTAAGGTTATTTTTTTTTTCAGCTGACTTTGCTCAGCACCTGTTGTCCTAGTTCTTAGTTCCCTGGCTGTGCTTATGAGAATATTGCACAGGACAGCATCAAAAACATTAGTCAAGATCCGTCACAGTTCCCGACTCTCACTGAACTACTAGGCTGGGTATACTGTCAGAAGAGAAAATTACATTGACTTGACATGTTTTATTCTTGTGAAGCTTATCTTGGACATTTCTTACCAATTTATTCCCCTATAAATGCATTTTGTCTAGTGTAATTTCAGTTATCTTAGTTGGCTGCTTTGTCTGTCTTCGTCCTTGCATCATAGTGGTGTGGTTCCATGTAACACCTATATCTTTCTGCTTTTTTTTGCCACTCCTCTTTTTCCCCAGGTATGGTTTGTGAAACNTTTACCACTTTAGTTGATTTATGCAACATGATGGTGAAAATGTCATCAGGCAATCCCTACACTACCATTCCTGTCTACGTTATAAGAAAAGTTAGAGAACTTTTTGAACTTAAGATTTGAGGGTAAGTGCCTCTGATAAATTTGGCACCAGTGTGCTAGAAATGATAGTGAATACAATCGATTTAAGAAATCAGTAAGGCCATTTTCTTTCATTGCCATGTGAAAATAAATATGAAAAAATCTCCTATAGATGTGCTGCTTTTTCTTTTTAATGCACAATATATACACATGCATCTCCTCAGGCTGTGAGTTCATGAGGACTAATGGCATTTCAGATGACGGGTCCAAATCAATTTCCCAGTAGTTCTGCTCTACAGTAAATAGCTGAACACATACATTTTCTTCTGATATATGTAGTTTTAAAACACAATTTGGACTGCAAAACCTTCTGATTAACACTTTTAGGAATCACAAATACGAACTGGAAAAGTTAGGGTGTTAAGGCACTTACTTATTAGGAAACAAAATTCACAAAGAATCTTCATTTCCATACTTTAATATGCCAATATTTAATAAAGGTGAGAACATATTTTCATAACAAATGAACAGACCTGAAAGAAAAATCATATATCTACATGTAAATATTCTCCACAAACTAGGCACCTCCCTTCTCTTCTTCCCAAAAAGTCACACTACTCCCAGGGTGGGAATTGCTGTCAGCGCAACCCAAAGGGCTGAAGCGTTATTTTAGTTTCAGTACACGAAAATAGCCTCAACGTGTCACTAGAGAGCTGCCGATAATCTGGTTCTAGCTACATTTTAACGCTGTGGGGCTTTGTGATCTTTTCACTCGAGCAGCTTCTAATTTAATCTTTTTTTTTTATTGCTTAAAATGCCCATCACTACATATGGCAATGAAAATGCCCTGGTCACTTGTACATGGATGACAAATCTTTCAGTATCACAGTTCAGTTTTTATGAAGGCAAAGAACTTGAAGTGAGAAAAGAAACCTGCAAATAACATATATCTTTAAAAAGGAAAAAAAAATACTAAAAAAAAAGGAAGTTGGTAATTAATTTCCTCCCCCTTCATAATCTTCACCAAGATAAATAGAAATGTGATTTTAACAATAGTAGGAAGTGAAAGAGCCTAACCTTTCTGCATTTAGCCTGGAGGCCTTTTCAGAGCAGCGACTGTCTCTGGTATCTATTTACATAGTGCCTGGCACAAGCAAGGCTCATATTTAATCCGGGCCTTTTGAGCCTGTATCACACTATAAATATTTCCTATAGTAGTTCTTACGGGAATGACCCTTTGTTTGTGCTGCTGTTCAGAAGTGGTCCCTGGCTGTGCTCCTCCTTCGGGATTCCTTCCCAGCTGGCCACGTCACTGTCATCTGCTATTCAACTGCCTTTAATGCAGCAGATCCTTGAGAAAGGAAACCAGCAGTAAGATTATGGAATTTTTAATTTTTTTTAATGTCCAGTTTTGCTTGTAAATGGCACAATGCTTCCATGCGTGTTGCTTCACTCAAGTGCTACTGGGAACATCTTGTGTTTGGCTCCCTTTTATAGTGCCACTTGAACTTGTGTGTCTTTTCTGAAAAGTTACACTACACGTGTTCCTCATTTTATCTTTGTCACCAAAAAAAAAGAAAAGTATTTCTCCTAAAATCCTCAGGAATCCATCAGCCCTACTCTATAAAGTTCTCTCCTACACCATATCCNCCAGCCTAACCCTACCCTGCTGCATCTTGCAGCCATTCTCTCTCGTTCTATTGCTAATTCTCTGTGAGAAGAGACCAGCACCAACCTCTCTACAATGTCCTTTCAAGCAGTTGTAGAGGGTGATGAGGTCTCCTCTCAGTCTCCACTTCTGCAAACTAAACAGACCCAACTCCCTCAATCGTTCCTCGTAAAACTTATTCTCCAGGCCTCTCACCAGTTTCGTTGCCCTCCTCTGCACTCGCTCCAGCACCTCGATATCTTTCTTGTGTTGAGGTTCCCAGAACTGGACACAATACTCAAGGTGTGACCTCCCCAGTGCTGAGAACAGGGGAACAATCACCTCCCTACTTCTGCTGGTTACACTGTTTCTTATATAAGATATACTATTTTTTATGTATGCATAGATAATTAAACTAATGACTATCATAACACGTGTGCAATAACAACAAGATGCAAATTGAAGCCCTAAAGCTTCATTAGATTAGATTAGATTAGATTTGCACTAGGATTTAAATAGAGAACAGTTGGCTTTGAATCTCTCTTCTTTGTTTATTAAAGTTGATGGTCCTATTCTAACATCACTGGAAAGGTATTTTTGCCTTCTTTCTCTCCTTTGGCCAAATTTATGATACATTTAGAAGCTTCATGTTCTGGAAATGACAACTTTCCATGTAGACAACACAAAGGCAAAAAAATTACCAAATAATGCAGCATCCAGTGCATATCTGTGATCACCAAAACCTATTGGCTTTACATTAAAAATAGCAAACTTTTCTGAAGATTTATCCATACAAACTTTTAAACACATTTCTTCATCACTTCAATGTACCAGCTTGTCAGTATTCGACAGACTCCATGCAGTGGCAGCAGGGAAAAGGCTAAGCCTGATGAGCCTCCAGGGTGTAAATTCTTGAATATATAATAACCAGGATAAATTTCCAGTAGCGTTTCATTTTTGTCATTTGTGACAGCAACATGTGAAAATGCTGCTGCCCATTTTGCAAGTGTGGTCCTGTGTGTCTGTAGTCCCTTAGCCCAGTCACTTTTCTTGTCTTTTTCCATTTCAGGTTGCAAGTGGACACTTTGGGAAAGAATCAAATCCATTTCTCTTACCATTAGCCACATTTACAGGGGAATTTTAGAAGCACTTTGTATTGGTTAACCTCCCTCTCACAGGTCTCATTCACAGAAGAATAAGGCCAAAATGAGTCCTTCAAAAAACTCCTTATCTAATTTAGTACACATATGCATTGTTTCTCCATGTAAGCACTAACTCGTAAAGTTAGATGTTAAACAGCAGAATAAAATATTACAACAGAATTCAAATATACCTGTATAAAAAGATTTGGAATTATTCTCTCTCCACTGCTTTAAGTCTTCTTCCTGGATCTTTATTAGAAACTGAATACATATGCAGGTTATGTAAAAATAAAAATGGGGAAAAAAACCCCAACATGTTCCTTCTTGTACATCAGTCCATGATTTCTGCCATTTTGTTTGATTACCAAGACAGAAAATGCTGCTCAGTCTCCTCAGAGGTGCTTTGTCTGGTAAGCTCACTTTAACAGGCTCCTGAACTGCGATGTAGGGCTTGTGACTGACCTAACGATTCATTCCTGAGAAACGTTGCCTTCATCAATTTTGGACGCTGTGGTTTTGGAAAGCTTGGCTTTGCACTCTGGTGGAAACAGTATATCTCATAATTAAATTGCATTTTTAAAGACAAAAGGGGGGTAACTTTACACCTATGAGAGCCTTGCTGCAGAGGGATATTAAAAATCCAATTCCTTCCTTTAGTTCACTTTGGTTTTGTTTGGCTTTTGGTTTGGTGTTGTTTTTTTTTTTCCTGTCACTCTCCTTTTGTAAAGGTTCTGACTATGCACGTCTTCACTTGCTAGTCTAGAACGGTTCTTCTCCAGCAAGGAGCAACAGCTCCACAAAGGGTTTGCTTTCCTTTGAACAGCTGGTCACCTTTGTAAGCATGGCTTCTGTGTTATCAAATTAATTTTAAATATTCAGGTTAGTCTACATACCAAGTTTCAGAGAGATAACTACTCCAGCACAAGCTAACAAGTCACATCTTGCAGCTATTCGAGCTACTCAGCAAGTGCAATTTCCCTAACCAACAGATTCATAGGTATTTTATATTTGGTCGCTTTTTTAGAAACTAAGTTGTGAACTTCAGGAGACAGAGTCTAGTTTGGACTGTACCTAAAAATAAATCTCTGGTCACTGTGGTCTCCACTAAGAGCAATTATCAATTACTTTATTACCAACAGTATCAGCTGTGGTGCTGGAAAGGACCTCAGAAGGTAGCATTGCCTGGCTCAAAATAATCTTCTCCAGTGCTCTTCTACTGCAGGTTATCCTGTGCATGGCCACAAGAATTAACCTAAGAATCCCAAGTCCTGGAACATTTACCTACTTGGTGACAACAAAGCATGCACCACCAGCAGTGTTTCCCAGTTCTTGCTGTTCTGAAATCAGAATTTTGTTAGGCACCAAGCATAAAAACAAACCAAAAAGAAAGACACTGCCCCTCACTTTTAATTGAATAACAGTTTTGCCAGTTTATGTAAATTAATTGTAGCTTTGAGAACCAATATCCCATGTATCTTGTTTGGGTCTTTCTAACCGCAAGTGTTAATGTCCTGTTTCACCTGGTATCTTGGTGATACTGGTATCTTGGCAGTCTTGTTCTCGACAAACATGTCTTCATATAACAAATACTGAGGGAAAGATGTGTAAATAATACTTGCAACCCTCGTCAAGATTTCAAAATGTTCTGAAAGCATTAACTGCAGTTTTATGTCACCTCTATCAGATAACATTATCCATGCCCTAAACAAGGGCATTCAGAAGCTGAGTCTCTTATTTTCGTATAGAAACCGTACTCAATAATACAGCTCAAATTTACACATTCCTAATTCTCAACTTTATTCACGAGGCAACACTTTGGTCACTCATCTGTTCAGGCAAATGCATCATTTTGACCTGACTGCTGGCCCTCTTCTGATCTTCTCAATAGGCAACGTTCCTGCTTCAGAGCAATGTCACCTCAACACTTGTCTCGGTAAACACACGATGAAACTGGCTGCTACAGCGTCCCTTTCTAATTCCTCAGACAAGCAACAGGCCTGAAAAGTTCTCCACCAGCACACTGGCTCTCCCCAGGGCAAGCCAACACAGCAACTTTGGGTATCCTTGCACTTCACCATAGCAGCAGCACCTCTAACATTCCTTTATTCGAGTAAGAGGCTTCCTTGCCTCTGCCCTGCTGGACTCAGTGGCAATTGCAATAGGCCCCATTCAGCGCCAATTAGCTGAGGTCCCTGGAATTGTAAAGGGGACAAATTAACCTCGCTTTCTACAGTATGTTATAAATACAATATACGATTTTCACTTGCTGTGTACTTCAGGAAGGGAAGCACCTGCTTTATTCTGTCCCAGTGACCTAGGGTAGAAAAATTTGCCATAACCTAGAAACAGGATACTTTCAACTAAGCTATATCATTACAGAAAACACATTTTGCCTCAGTCTCTTAAAACGAATGCTGAAATGAGTCAGGTGTCACCAGTGATGACCTTTTACTACTCTTTTACTACACAAACTGCATAAAGACTGAATTCGTGGGACTGATTTTGCAGGAACCCATTAACAGGTATTACAGCTTCGGATTAGAATATGTGCTAGTCTAGTTTGTTTGTTTGCTTGTTTTTTAAAAAGTAATATAAAAGGACTTGCAACTTGGAAAATCCCAAACAATCAAAACAGATTAAAACCTTTGACCTTTATCTAATCATCTGCAAGTGAAGCTCAGGAGCTAGCTGCTTCAAATAGTATTAGATAACAAAAAACACTCTTAAAACACAGACAACATCCTCCCACATAATAAAGGAGTAAACCACCAGTATATGCAACATTTGCAACATACAACCAACAGCAGTTTTCAAGTATGTCAGAAGCTGGTACATGGATACTGGATTTGTGCACACAAGTAGGAAGGTGAACATGCCCCAGTAGAAGCCAAAGCCTGGGCTCCCATTCCTCCCCCGGCCCCAGCTTGCCTTACCCTGATCTTGCCTTGCTTCCTTGCCTCAAGGCAAGGCTTCCACAATTTCACATTAATAACTATCAGGACCAGATACAGAACTCGAGTAGTTGAGGTCAGACATTGTGAGTTGGAGTCAGAAATGGAGTTTAGGTATTACTAAGACAGGCATGAAATTTGAAAGGACTTTCATATAACCAAGTTTTGACCTTGAACAAGGAAAGACTCTTCCCTCGACCTAAGTAAATAAATATAACAGAAGTAAATCTCTAGAGCCCTTAGTCAGTAAAAAATTAGATTCCAGTGTAAGTTTTACCTAAAAATATGACATTGTTTCAGCGTAACAGAAGTTACCTTGTTCACAGCAATAAGAACATTCTGCTTAAAAGCAGACAACCCACAGCAACCCACAAGACAGGAAAATCAGCTTGAAATCACACATTTTAAAGTCACATGTATCCCAATTCTGAATTTGTTGAAATTACAATTACAGTGAGCATTTTCACCAAGGCAATCAATGCAGTTAAAAAAAATAAAAAATAAAAAGGTATAAGGCTTTCTCAGTAAGATTAACCATCTCACCAGTAACTAACACCCAAACCCTTCATTTTCTTTGTACATAAATAAGGATATTCTACAATTGCATGGGAGCGACCACTCAGTCCCTCGGGGACCAAGGGAGGAGGGATGCTCTTGCACAATTCTTTAGCAGGAGGAAGTACTTCAAAACTCCTCCATTTCCACTATTCCAAGCCCCACCTGATTCCTGCCTTCTTAAACTGCACGTGGGAAAACTAGTATCATCGAATCTCACCCGACTGTTGGGATCAGAAGAACAGAACACACAACCGGTCTTCTTAAGATGTAGTTTTGAAACTCTACTAGTGTAGGCTTGGTGTTAAGGCTTGGAAAGAGATTTCAAGCCAAGGCAAGCCATGGAAAGACAAAATCCCAAGCCAGCAGCCTAGCTGCTAAGACAGGGGCAATTCCACATCCCCAGGAACTGGAAACGCTTCAGAAAACAATACCAGTTGAGTGAGGAAAGAAGGTGAAAGTCTGAGGAAAGCAGGCTGGGAAAAAGATGAATAAGAACTTTACTAGTGATTATTTCTCCATACGTACACATACAGTTTGACAAAGAAAAAAAAAAAGGAAAGAAGAAATTCAGACTTCTCTTTAAGAATCCTTGGATTTAAATATATATATATTTATTAAAAAGAGACATTGACTCTATGGCCAAGACATCATGCGTCTCAGAACAGGTTTTTACAGCCATGTTATAAAAACCCCTTAGCAAAGCAGTTATGCACTAGACTTCAAACACATGTACTCCAAGAATGACACTGGTGTGGAGGATCTTGTTTTACATCCATTTATTTTTGTCCCTCAGCAATTATAGCATAGTTTCAATACATTTCTAAAGCTATAGAGAAATACCAGGGCAACTAGAGTACATACAAGCGAAAGTTAAAATGGTAGACAGCTGAATTAAAAAAAAAAAAAAAAAGAAAAATAAAATAAAATAAAAAAAAGGTATGCATTCAGCAGGAAATCTACTATACTTCATTCAGTTTAGGCTTTGTTCTTTAGGGAACAAGGTGCTAACGTGCCATTTTCTCATAAAATGAATCATAATTGCTTCCAAAGAGTTTCTGCTGAAAATTTAGGTGGAAGCAAATAAGTGTAACACTAAACTTTCTCCTATAAACTTAGAAGCAACACTTTCTTGAATCAATTTCCACCCTCCAAATACCACTGCTGCTTTTCTTGCATGAGCCCACTGTTTTATTAAGGCATAATATGCCCTGAGCAATATGCTGGAAATTAGCCAAAAAGCCTAACAATTAAAGGCAAGCACCAAGTCATTACTTTTATAGACAAAATTTGAAATGTTTTGTAACTCACCTGTATGTGGGAATAGCACTTGAGGAAAAAAAGAAAATATTGCTTTTAATTACTCTGAGTAAAATGGCAGTGTTAATTCCCCCTTTCTCTCTCCAGGCTCAAATTTTGAAGTTAATCGTCTAGGTACCCAAATAGGACCAGCATCCCGAGACATTAAGTGGGACATCCATTCAAGCGCTTAATTTTTAAGCAACTCAGCATAAAAATTTCAGTGCCCCACCCTAAGCAATTCAAAAGTAAAATCTTATTTTCCTCAAGAGGCAAGACTCTCATATGCTGGATACCTCTGGTCTTAAAAGCAAGATGGAGCCCGGACAGGAGAACCGTACACACTCAAGACTGCCTTCCAGTCTTCTTTTTAAAGCCAGAAAAGCCTACAAATGACCTGGTGCAGCACCCAATTTCCCTAAAAGACGCACAATTATTACAGAGTCCAGGATCTAGGAAGGTAGTTTTCAAAGCTAGTGCTAACAGCACACAAGTCTTTCTCTATACAAATTTAGGCAACACTGGCTCGTCCCTTTAAGCCACCAGAGTATCCATAAAAGAAAGACAACCAAATTATACATTTTATTCACATTTATTTTTCGCTTTTAGTGTGCTCACAGAAAATTAGAACACCTTAAGCAGGAGTTTAATAGCAATTTTTGTAAGCAAAGTTACATTCCATCTCTAAGTCAAATTGGTCAAAGCTTCTCCAGTATTTACAAAAAACATGATAGACAAGATGCTACACAAAAAAAACCATTGCATCTGAAGAGTTTTCCTTTATTTTCAAAGACAACTGGAAAAGAAAGCATTGTCTGCTGTAATCAAAAACATACCACAGTATAAACAGTAACCATTCCACTTATCACAGCTTGGTTGAGTTTAAAATTTGTGTTTAAAAGGTCCAAGATGACTGCAGTTTTACAAAAATGGGCAGGGTGGAAAGAGTTGCAAACTTCATGTGCTTCTGGATATCAAGATTTGTTTGTTTGTTTGTTTTTATACAATAGTCACAGTTAAAAACACCCTGCTGGTAATACATAATTACACTTTATTAAGGTCATAAACCAGCAATAAACAATAAAGCCTATACAACTTGTATTTCTACTTAATCACTGACTGATACAGCTAACATGAGATAAGTGAAAAGTTCCTATGGTTTAAATGAATTCCTAAGACTATGATCTCTTTATCTGGGTATTGATTTTTATTTTTACTTTTTTTTTTTCCTTTTTCCTTTCCTTCGTAATCAAGACTTGTAGTGTTGTAAACCTTATAGAACATCTGCCTCACAAAATACATCGTAATAACTTTCTTTTAAAAAAAAGACTAACCCCTTACATCATTCCTGGCGGGGCGCGCTCCCGGCAAGGGCTGCGCACTCCGGGTTCCCCACTGCGGCCCCTGTCACTTCATTTGATATCCCTTATTGACCCACCCATCTCCTTCATATATGGGCATGTCCATAGACCGATCGGGAAAAGTTTTATAATATGAAGAGTTGTAAAGTATGAAAAAAAAAAAAAAAAAAAAACCCGAAAAAATAATATAAAAAAATGAAAAAAAAAACAAANAAAAAAAAAAAAAAAAAAAAAAAAAAAAAAACAAAACAAAACAAGACATTAATACTGATGAAAAAAAAAAAAAAAGAAAAAGAAAAAAAGGAAGGAAAAAACCCTAAACTATAGAGGGGGTAGAAGAGGAGGGCGGAGGGGGTCCCCCCACCGCCCGTTGGAATGGCGGCAACACACAACGATTTGAGATGGGAGCTTTGAGGAGGGGGTTTGGGGCGGGGAGAGAGGGGAGAGGAGGNGAAAAACAAAAAAAAAAAAAAAAAAATAAAAAAAAAAAAGACATCTTTTAAATCAATCCCTGGTTGTAGACAAGTTCTCCGAGACCAGTACCTGGCACCACTCCAACAAACAAACAGGGGGGGAAGAAAAAAGTCCGTCGGCGAGGGGCGAGCG